>CAKNXH010060830.1:211759-236609 GCA_932178445.1 Andricus quercusramuli | reverse complement strand
GGATTTTAATGCCATTCTCAGGGAATAGGTTTCTGGGTCAACCCTCAGGACCGATCATGTTGCATTCCTGAGCTTTAGACTGATTAGTTAGCGAGCTGGCTTCGGAACAAAGAAATCTTTTACATTAAGAAATTGAAATTAGACCACATGCGCATGATAAAAGGTTTTAGGAACAAACAGATTTCTGTTCAATCGTAAATAAAAACTGTGATGGAATTATGCATGCAGCCCTACACAATGTATGCATGCATGAATGTAAGAACGTTCTAATTTTATACAATGCGTTTATAGAGTATGAATGAAGAGCATTGTAAGTGTAGAGAATGAGTCAAAAAGAGCGAGCCACATAATTTCATCCGCCCGAAGAAGAAGGAACATATGCAACACACGAGCATTAGTATAAGCCACACACGCGAGCATCTTACTCACTCCTTCCTACGCTAAGGTATGGGCATGGGGTGTTCTTTGTCTCTTTCTCACTCGATACTGTACGTGGCTGAGGTGATGTGCCTCGGCCGGGCATAAGCTACCTTCCACGCCCTTCCTCTCTCTTTCCAATACATCCATCTCACTCCCCGCTTCTTGCTTCTACTCTCGTGCCTTTTGACAGCCCAACGCATGGGTAGAAACGTCAAAAAAAAGCCACGTGCTTCGTTCAGCCATCCCACAAGGCCTCTCTATGCGTATAGAGTACAGAAATCGGAACAATAATTTATAATTATGAGCTAAAAATTGATCAATAATTAATTATATTAATGTTTGATTGACTATATCAGTTGCATCATATTAAATATTGGAAAAATTTAAAATTATGGTCGAGTATAATAAATACCAAAATCTTATTCTGGTTGAAAACCTCGAACCTGTAATCATATCCTTCTTGATTACAAATTTGATTGAGTCACCATGAAAGACTCGAGGCTCTAGAATCTGAATGCTGACAAAGTTCCTGTCTCATATGCACTTAGATAAGAAGATAATGCACATACAAGTTATAAGAACCCAGCTGTAAGTCCCATGACATCCCTTCCACTCCTACCCAAGATTCTCCTTAGCTCGCAAAAATCCCTACCATAATTACCCCTCTTATGAACGTACGGCTACATCTCCTCGAAATCATCATTGCAGTCACTCGAGCAACCTGGTACCAACTAGAACTACTCTCGTTAGAGAGAACATCCATGTCTCGCCCGTCCGCGCTCGGAACATAGTTTTCCTTAGTACAAGCGAGTCCAAATTTTGTAAGTCCACTACACCTCCTATCCTCGTTAAGAACATTCAGTCTAGCCAGTAACGGGAGTGAACGACCTAAATATACGTAAAGGGATCTAGTGCAGGAAAAGGTTAAATTCAATCGTTCGGACGTTAAATAAGAATAATCTTCCTGCCGGCGAAACGCAGGACTGAATTCAGCCTGTGAAAAAGGAAGTTTTAAAAATGAGTCTAGAGAGAACTGCACCTTTTTGAAACTCAAAACGAAAAGGAGCAATTTTCTCGTAACGACTATAGTTTCCTTTCATGGGAAATAGATATTTTTTCTATTTCTCATAAAAGCGAATTTATTTCAGTGATAGGTGTCCGCGTGTGTGTATCGCGAACACAAGAGGACTAGAGCTTATTATCACGAGATAATAAGCGCACAAAATTTCAAATTTCGCCCGCTCGATTCGGCTGGAAATTCGAGAGCATATGGAAAAGAATTTGTTCCTTTTTGCTTAAGGTTTCTGTTCAAAGACCAGCGGTAATATAAGGAACATAATTTGGTGAGCTGTATCGTTTTAATTATTTATTTGTACTGATGTTTTTGGTTTGATGTAACACTGAATGTTTGTTTGACTTAAATCAAATATACTGTATCTTCTTTGGGAATTTTAGACTCAGGAATATCTTTTATTTTGGCTTCACCAAACCACTTGTCTTGCGTAATTGAGATTTTCAGGACAACAATTCTCAGGCTGAGAATAGGGGTAAAGTCCCACATCAAAATAAGGAGACTCTCGTCTCTTCAGTTTCGGGGAGCCGCCTCCCGCATCAGTAATTACAAAATAAATTATAACTGGTAACTTTTGTTACCAGGCAGCAAGATTGTTATTTTTATTATTATTCGTACGTGACAAGAGCATATACTGTAATGTGCAAAAATAAAAAAAAATAGTGAGTGACCCTATAGCGGAACCTTTAACACGATTATTTAGGATAAATGTGAAGTGGCATTGGGGCGAAGATGAGCAAGAGCCGTTTGAACCTTTGAAACGCGCTTAGCTTAAGCACCGATATTGGGTTATTCGATGTTTAAAGACATGGTCGAAACCTCCTTTAACTTGCGGACCGAAGCGAGCGCTTCCGGACTGGGCGTTGTGCTTACCCAAAAACAGGGAGAAGAGGAACGGGTTATAGCGTTTACCACTAGGATACTCAACGCGGAAAAAAGTAACTATACGGTGCCCGAGCGAGAATGCCTCATGATCATGTGGAAAATCTGTAAATTCCGGGAGTACCTCAAAAGATTTAACTTCAAGATCATAACTGACTATAGCAACCTGCAGTGACTGAACAATCTGCGGAACCCTACAGGTAGACTCGCGCGTTGAATTTCAGAATTCCACAGATACAACCACGAGATTATCCATGTGAAGGCTTACACAACTTCTCAGATGCTCTATCGAGGCTGGCTAAAGATGACGATGAGATCTCAGTGGCAAAAATCTCAGAAACCAGTGATTCGTCGTATCTGAGACGGGTGGAAGCCGTCCAAGAGAGACCGAGAATTTTTCCGGACTGCAGTTTCAAGGACGGTAGAATGTTTCAGCACCGCCAAGATTTTCCTAAATTTCCAGAAATTTGTGGAAATTAAGAAGAATAAATATTGGGTGCTTTGTGGTAAGTTACCACATTTATTGTTACGAGCGATGCTGGGTAAATTTAATTTTAATTCTGATTTTGGTTCAGTTTGAAATATTATTTTACACTGTATTGAAATCATGACTATAAAGCAGATACAAAGTCGCACCTCGCAAGGCTTGTGACCCTGGGGCTTGCGAAAGGACCGATCATGTTGCATTCCTGAGCTCTAGACTGATTATTCAGCGAGCTGGCTTCGGAACAAAGAAATCTTTTACATTAAGCAATTGAAATTAGACCACATTCGCATGATAAAAGGTTTCAGGAACAAACAGATTTCTGTTCAATCGTAAATAAAAACTTGGATGGAATTATGCGTGTAGCCCTACACAATCTATGCATGCGTGGATGCAAGAATGTCCTAATTTAATACAATGCGTTCATGGACTATGATTGAGTGAGCATTGTAAGTTGTAGAGGGAGTTGAAAAGAGGAAGGGACATTACTTCATCCGCTCAAAGCAGAAGGAACATATTCAAAACATAAGCATTCGTATAAGCCACACACGCGAGCATCTTACTCGCTCCTCCCTACGCCAAGGTATAGGCATCGGGCATTCTCTGTCTCTTTCTTGCTTGATACTGCTTGTGCGGCTGCGAGGCGTTGTTTCCCGACCGAGCATAAGCTACCTTCTACTCCCTTTCTATCTCTTCCCAATACATCCATCTCACTCCCCGCCTCACGATTCTACTCTCGTGCATTTCGACAGACCAACGCATTTGTAGAAATGTCACAAAGAAGCCAAGTGCTTCCTTCAGCCTTCTAACGAAGCCTCTTTATGCCCATAGAGTATAGAACGCGAAATAATTGGTGATAATTATTCGTTAACAATTAATCGGTGATTAATTATATTAATGATCGATTAACTGTATCAATGGCATCATATTAATAATTGAAGAACCTTAAAATGATGGTCTTGTATAATAAATACCAAAATCATATCCTGGTTAAAAACCTCGAACCTGTAATTATATCCTTCTTTGATTACAAATTTGAGTGAATCACCATGAAAGACTTAAGGCTCCAGAGTCTGAATGCTGACGAAGTTCCTGTCTCATATGCACTCAGATGCACTTCTGCAAGTTATCGGAACCCAACTGTGAGTTCCATGACATCCCTTCCACTCCTACCCAAGATCCTACTCACCTTGCATAAATCCCTACCATAATTACCAGTCTTATGAACGGACGAGTTACATCTCATCAAAATCATCATCGCAGTCACTTAAGCAACCTGGTACCAACCAGAACTGCTCTAGTTAGAGGGAACACCCCTGTCTCGCCCGTCCACGTTCAGAACATTTATTTTACCTTTTTCCAAGCTGGTCGAAATTTAGTAAGTCCACTACACCTCCTATCCTCGTCAAGAACATTTAGTCTAACCAGTAACGGGAGTGAACGGCCTAAATAGACGTGAAGTCATCTAGTATAGAAAAAGGGTTCAATTCAATCGCTCGGACGTAAAATAAAAATAATCTTTCTGCGGACGGAAGGCAGGACTGAATTCAGCCCGTAAAAGAAACAAAATTTCAAAAATTAGTTTAGAGAGAACTGCATCTTTTCAAATCTCAAAAAGAAAAGGAGCAATTTCCTCGTGACGACTATAGTTCCCTTTCATGGGAAATAGAAATTTTCCTATTTTTCATAAAAGCGCATTTGCGGAGTGATAAGTGTTCGTGTGTGTTTCGCGAACATGAAAAAAAAACTAGAGGTTATTATCATTAGATAATAAGAGCACAAAATTTCAAATCTCGCCCGCTCGATTCGGCTGAAAATTTGAAAACAAAAAGGAAAAGCGTTTGTTTCTTTTTGTTTAAGGTTTCCATTCGACCAATGCCTTTATGATACCGAAATTTTTTAATTGACGTTACATCAAATATATTTTGTCTTCTTTGGGAATTATCGTCTCTCGTCTTTCCAGTTCCGGGGAGCCATTCCTCCGTATCAGTAATTATAAAATAATTCCATACTAGTAACTCTTGTTACTAGGTAGCAAGATCTTGTTTTCATTATTATTATTTGTACGTGACATTTACCGGCAAAATCACCGTGAATGAGCAACAATTTTCATAAATTTCCGGAACTTTATGGCAATTTTTGAAAATTAATTTTGGGTGATTTATGGTAAGTTATCATATTTACCAGTGAAATTACCATAAATGACCGAAAATTCACTTGAATTTCTGAAAATGCAGGGACATTTTTTTAATGAATTTTGGGTAAGTTATCGTAAGTTGCCATATTTACCTGTAAAATTACCATAAATAGCCAAAGATTTCCATGAATTTCCGCAGATTTATTGACGTTTTAAATTTATTTTTTGGGCAATTTATGGTAAGCTACCATAAATTACCTCTAAAATTACCGCAAATTACCCCAAATTTCCCGCAATTTTTTCATTGCATTTTGAACAATTTGGCGTAATTCAACATAAATTTCATGCTTCACTTGTTGAAAAAGCACCTCTTCTCCCCTTAGGTGCACAATATACTATTAAAATGTTATCTCGGTACTTATCTCAAGAATAAGGTTGCCAAATGGGATATACATTATTTTAAAATTTATGAATAATTTGATTAAATTGTCAACCGGATACTTACCAAAAATAAGTGTATCATATGGTTTTACATAAGCTAGGTATTAAATGATGATAACCTCATTGTCTCTAACCGAAGGTATTCTGAGGGAAATGCCATATATAAAATATGTGCATAATTTATGTTATGTACCAATGAGTACCTTTGTAATATTTTATCCGTTATAAATTCTATGCTGAATTAGTCTAGTTTTGCACTATTGCACTATTGCACTATTTTATTCTCATATAACTTTTTATATCTCGTTTTTTCATTCATTTCTGAATACCTGATAATGATTTCCAAAAATAATTCTCATGCTTTGGGTTTTTTCTTAGATCTGTAAAATTTCTTGAAACATATGCATTTTACGATGATTGCGTTAGTCGATGGGGTTGTTGAAAATCGAGTGACTTGTCCAGCAGAAGAAGAAGCTATGTATAAAAAAAGGCCTTCGTTAAATGCTTCTCTCTCTCTCTAAAAAGTGGGATAGAATGCTTCCAAAATCTGGCGATGCTTGAGAGGTCTCGTGTTAGAAATCAGTGTAAGTTGACGTCGTGACTTTGAATACTGCAACACGCATTTTTCGATAGTGATATTTCCTTTTAAAAGAATTAATTGATTCAAAAATATTCACCGGGAGGTTCTTCTTTTTTTTCCATGTTGGGAAATTTTTATAAATGAAAAAAAATTATCTTTGTAATATATTAACTTCCTTCCCTGGGGGCTGTAACACCTTGCAGTTGGTGGGGAGGCTTAAGCATGTGGGACATAGGGGTCAAAAGGACCTCGGCCCTCATGCGCATGGACATGAATGAAAGGATCCCTATAAACGGGCTCTCCCGGGTGAATCGAAAAGGATCCCTATGAACGGGCTCTCCTGGCATGTGTGATTACGGTAAGGTAGAAGGGTGAAAGAGCCTAGCTGACACGGGCCTCTGGATCCCTGGGTCGAGGCCCCTCCCGGACCGACTTACAGTTTGTAATCGGGACAGGAATGACCTGCGGCCCATAGAGCGACTAAGAAACAGCCCTCCGTTTTTTTATGGTGGTTCGCAAGCGGATATTTACACATTGAGTATCTCACTCAATGTGACCACCCCCCTAAGCTGTGGGTGTAGAGCGATCGTGCGCATGGCACTTTGGCACCTAGGGATTACGAAGGTGGCTTAACGGCCTCTCGGGGACACCGGGCGGCTCTGCAGGGGCGGACCTTTATTTCCCTAGCTTCTCGTGGGATGAACTATGAATTTTAACATGCTAAATGATGGAAAAGGAGGAGGAGGAAGAAGGGCGGTGGCGGAGGGGGTTGAGGGGTTGGGCCTTTACGGGCCCAACTTAATTCTTACCCCTCTATCTGTCTCTCCGGCAAGCCAAGTTCAGTTGATCGCTGTGCCCCCAGTTCCCTCGGGAGCTGAGGGATCGGCGGTCCCTCTGAACGAGGCTACGGTATTGGGAGAGGCCAATCGGCCCTCCAGTAAAAAAATGAAATCAACGGTTCCCAGAGAAGGAGATTGAGGAGAAAAGCGCGGCAGGCTACAGAAGCAGCTGCGGGAGCTGGAGCGTCGGCAGTTGAAGGGCTGACATCCAGCACTGAGGCCCAGAAGAGAGGTAGAGGCTCGGAGGGCACGCCACCGGGGGTGGCTGGGCCTGTGAAGAGGCACAAGTCGGCTCAGCTGCCGACGAACAGAGAGTCGTCGGGAGCTGGACTGACGGCCGCTCGGAGTTTGAGATCTTCAGGGAGGCCACCTGGAGGGCGCTTGGAAAAGTATCGCCAGAGCAGTGGCCAGAATTTGTGACCTCCTTCTGCAGAGGAGGAGTCTTTGTATTTGTGGTGGGTGGGGTTGAGTTGCTCCAAAAGATGGTAAGAGCTACGGCGTGGTTCCCGGGCAAACCGGAAGACCCGTCTGAGGTGCTCCGTCGCTTGGAGGGATTCAACCCCTCACTGCAGACAGCATCCTGGCGAATCGTCAGCAGGAAAAGCCTCAGGAAGGAGGCACAATGGGAGGTACCATGCATATCCTAGTTGTGTATATTCCTGAGTCCCAAACGAGGGCCCTTTCGGCCCTCAACAACAGGGCATTCTATCACTTTGGACAGGTCAACTTTAGGGTTACCGGCCAGGGACAGGAGGGGCCTGTTGAGACGCAGGAAGATCGGGAGCAGACCTAAATGACTGCTCCTGGTCTCACCATTACCCAGATTAACTTGCATCGCAGCAAAAGCGCCTCTGCAGTGTTGCAGAGGGGCATGGCTGCGAGGCATACAGGTATCTCGCTAATCCAAGAACCATGGTTGATTCGGGATACCATAAGGGGATTAGGGGGCGCTGATTTTTTTTGTTACAGGGACCCCAAGGCAGCCAAACCGAGGGCATGTATACTGACGAAGGAAGTTAGTGCTGTCCCGCTGCTTGAAATATGTTCGAGAGACCTGAGGGAGGCTAGTTCTAGGATCAGCTTATTTTCCTTATGACAGCGATACCAACCCACCAGTGGAGGTATGTACACTGGTGGAATATTGCAAGGTAAGAGCCATGCCTCTTCTGTTGGGGTGCGATGCTAATTCCCACCATACCTTGTGGAGTACGGGCGTCAATTCGAGAGGTAATGCCCTACTGGAATACCTAATCACTACTGACTTAGATATTCTTAAAACGGGGAACAGCCCGACGTTCCGTAATTCGGTCAGGGAAGAAGTCATTGACATCACTCTCTGCACCGGTAATTTTAGGGATAGTATCAAGAAGTGGAGGATTTCAGATGAACCCTCTCTCTTAGATCACTCACAGATAGAGTACGTGTTGGAATCCGTTGTACCCGATGGTCCTAAATGGGTCAGAGATCCAAGAAGAACGGACTGGGATCAGTTTTCCACGGAACTAAGATGTGCACTTTCAGAGGTTCCCAGGTCAATTCGAGACGTGGACACTCTTGAGATGGCAGCCAAAACTTTCACGGAAGACATCAAAGCTACTTATGAAAGTAATTGTCGACCTACAAGATTCCGAAAGGCTGGGGAGACATATTGATGGAATGGGAAACTCGAAGAGCTTCACAGGGTAACCAGAGAGAGGTTAAGACGTGCCAGTATTGGCAAAACGAAGGAACTATGGACGTTATTCACAACGATGAGGGACGAATACAGAGGTGCAATACGCAAGGCTAAGCAGGAGAGCTGGACCGACTTTTGCACAGACATCGAGAAGGGTGCTGAGGCGGCTAGACTGGGCAGGCTGCTTTCTCGAAATCCGGACGCTATCCTCGGAGCTCTGAAATTGCCTGGAGGGGGATACTCAGAGTCCGATGGGGATACCTTGGCCCATCTGATCAGGTCACATTTTCCAAGCTTTTCAAGGTCTGGAGAAGGGGGGATGGCAGCTCAGAGGCAGGCAAAATCACCTGTAGCCCAATTGGGCCCAAAACGACGGCTTGCCAACGAGATTGTCACCCCTGCCAGGGTCAGGTGGGCCCTGAAATCCTTTAGTCCTTACAAGTCTCCTGGCCCGAATAGCATATATCCAGCCCTCTTACAGAGGGCTGGAGAGATCATCATAGGGCCGCCAGTGAGACTTGCTAGGGCTAGTTTGACGCTGGGATATGTCCCGACGGCCCGGAGGGGTACGAGAGTAGTCTTCATTCCGAAGGCAGGTAGGATCGGTTATACTTCACCCAAGGATTTCCGGCCCATCAGTCTAACTTCTTTCCTATTAAAAACAGTGGAAAGACTTGTGGATAGATATATCCGCGATAAGGTCTTATCAAGCAGACCGCTCCACAAGGAGCAACACGCCTAAAGGGCTGGTCATTCGATGGAGACGGCCCTAATCGGAGCACTGAACCTAATTGAAGGTCAACTGAAGGAAAAAGGCCAAATTGGCTAACAGGAATCTAACCACGACTAAGGGAGATGTCACTCTCGAGTCAGGGCCTTCACGTCATAGGCTATGCGGACGATATATTGGTTATCGTGCGCGGTCAACATCTGGATGTGCTGTTCGGACAGGCCAAAACACTCTTGGGCTTAAAGCTTAACTCCAACCGAGCTAGGGAAATACTCAAGCTCGGGAGGAATGAAATCGAAGTCCTAACAGAACTATTCATAGGACATGGGAAGTTAGGATATCACAGAAATAAGATAGGGCTTGCAGAAAGTCCCCTCTGTCGTCTGTGCGGAACGGATAGTGAGAAATCCACTCACATCCTTTGCTTCTGCCCTGCGGTTGCGGGGAAACGTCTAACACTCACAGGCAATTATTTTGTCAGTGAGTTGCAGATATCAGCCAATGGCGTGGCTGCGGTCCTCTCCCTATGGAGAGGGCTATGGGGTTCTGCGTAGGCTTTGAATTTTCAATCTTGAATTTTGAAATATACATTAAAATGAATCGTCCGTAATTCTTGAGACTGTGATTGTGATTAGTCAAGCAAACCTTGTAGTTTTCCTATAAATAATCCCTGATAAGGAGATCTATATTGGTCTCGAAACATGTTGTGAAAGGTTGTGTGAAAGGTTGGTTTTGGTTGACTTTTAACTTTTTCTCCATCTTGTTTCCATTATTAAGTATTTGTCTCTAATGAGCCAAAAACGTGATTGTTTTTGGAAGTCTATTTTTGAATTGTGAATATTTTCATGCTCTGATTTCTTTCAACTGGATTATTCATAAGAAAGTAGATTTCATTTCGATCTTGAATACATTTTTTAAATAGAGATACTAAACATATGATTCGTTCCAATCTGCAGGGTTTGCTTATGAATATTTTAAGTGTTTCTTTAATTGAGGCCAAATAATCTCAAACTCAATTTCTTGAAAAAAATCTGTTTATTTAGTTTTTTGTTATAAACAATGTTTTAAATATTAGCAATCTTATAAATGTATACAGTTTTGCATTGTTTCTTTTCCTATTACAAAAATGTGAGAAACTAAATTGATTGGTTTAGAATCAACCACGAATTTCTGAAGTTTCCAAACGCGTTATATTAACCCATACATGCTAGTCGAGCGACAGGCTGTATCATTAAAGCGGAAAACTTTCGTGTATGACAGCACGGCATGAGTCGTATTTTTGGAGACTAGTAATATTTTTTAATTTTTTGTGGGGAAGTTATGAGAAGGGGTTCTCTATTTTTGGTTCCAAATAAATCTGGACTTTTTAGTGCAGTCCTTTTTAACGAATGTAAGAAAGGTTGTGAGAACTTAGTACCGCACTAACCTAAAGATGACGAGGGAGAGGGAACTTGAACCCTTGTCGCTTCGAATATTTGACGACCAAACTGCCCTGGGGTGCATTAAAGATGATCGATTGTCGTATATTCGATCAGATTGACTGTACGCTCTCACCGGCGATTTAGGTGTCCACATTATCATACTCTCTTATGTATAATGTAATGTGTTTGGTGTTTTTATGCTCTAAATCAATTAGCGACTTCCGAGAGACAGTATCCTGGACATTAAGCTTCTTCACTCAGAGACTGGTACTACTTTATCGATTCTCTCAAAGTCGACTAGTTTGTGATCCCCAAAAGCGAGTTGACCCTAGACATGGAGCCCCTTTCTTGGGAGGGCACTAACCTTCTCTAAGAGGACCTACAGTTTGAGGTTGTTTCTGAACCCCTATACTATTCTATACTAAATTCCAGTTGGGTTATTACTTTTTCCATCTTTTTTAAATTTTATTCATTATAAGTATAATTGCCCAACAATGAGTATCCAATATCTATTTCGAGCAAAGATAATAAAAAGTACATAAGAGTTCCCATAGAAGAGCTCCCGATTCACCAATTCCTAGAACTGCTGGCCCACATAGTTTCTCAGGGGGCAGGGAGAGAGACGGTTGCGACTTACGGCGCGGAAGGGACGCAGAGCACGAGTACCCACTGGAGTATATTGCGCAATATTATCGAAACGGTTCAGCCGTTCTGACTGTTTACTTTTCAAAGGTGCCGATTTACAAGTAAGACCAGTGCGAGGCAACCCCCGAAACTGCTGTTATATCGGATCTCTTGTGTAAATATTCACATTCACATAATTCGATTATGATACGAAGGATTAGATTCGTTAAAATTTTGTTTTGAAATTTCGGTAAGTTTTCGGATTTTTAGCTGTATACAACAAAGCATTCAGTGATATGAAAATAAGTACTCTTATAAAGAAATAATCTAAAACTTACTTATTCAATTTTTGCAGATGAATATTTTCAAAACGTCTGAGAAATCCTCCTACAATTCTAGGGTAGTATTCTTCAAGGAGCTGCCGCATTCTTTTGGTGCTGCAAATTTATATTTAAAAAATTGTAATTACTACTTTTTGCCTGAAGGACACCTGATCAGGGATCGAATTAATTATACAATGAGTATTATTTTCCTTGAACGAAAAATTTCAATCCTAAGTGAAAGTTTCGCGACCGACAAATTGAACATCATAGAGTGCATTCGCATAACCAAAAGTGAGACTTTTGAGTGAAAGGTGAATACAATGAAAGGCAAATTTAAATCGTAGGGCAATCCTGTACTTGAAGGAGGTAAAATCATTGAATATAGAAATGTAAACGTTCCTTCCAAAAGGAGAATACACACTTCATCGGAAATTCATGTTTTACAGTACCGGCGGAAATTATCTACATGCATTTTTTTTGAGCTGTTACTCAAGTGCGCTAATTTTACTTCCTTTCCTTTCTACTTACATCGCTCGAAAAACGAGATTATAGACCTAATCCACAGGCATGAAAAGATGCCGAAATCATGGGGGTATTATAAAAAGATCTATTTCTCCACCGATACATGCATCAATTCATCCATTCATCTATCCATGCATCAATTCATTTCTCAATCCATCCATCTATCAATTCATTCATCAATCCAACCATCCATCCATCTATGTGAATTAGGCTTAGTGTGGAAACCACAAGAAAAAAGCGCGCCCTTTACTTTACCTCATAGGTGGTGTGGAAACGCACAGTGCCACCCACAATAGGCCTCTCTCGGATGGAGGCCATGGTTCAGTTGGTATTGGCAATAGGACTGAACCGAGGCGACGTCCAGGCGATGGCCCCGGATCAACTTGAGGACATCGTTTTGAATGATCAGATCTCCTCCGGATATGAAGCTCTTTATCTAGAAGAGCAATGTCCTCCAGCAAACATACCACCCGTTACAGCAAGATCACCTTTTCAGATAGCCGATAATGCCAACATGAGAAGTAGGAAAACAAAAATCCACCAGAAAATCACTCGCTGAACAAGTGTAAACTGTTAACTATCAAGCAGGTCTGGGCGAAAAAAATAAGATCTCTTCCAACAGAAAAAGAGCACCTTTAACGGCGAGTAAAGTGGATTCAGGAAAAGTCCACCTTTTATACTCATCCTTCCCGTCTGCCCAATAAAACGTCATGTGCCGTTAAAAATCCGCCCAGTCGAGAAGAACTTCAAGTCTTCTGGAAGCAAGTATATGAAGATACCTATCAGCTATATGTAGATGGTTCAGATATATTACTCTCGTAACTTTTTCCAAAGGCCAAGGTTGCAAGGTCCAGAGGAAGAGTGTCCACTAATTACTGCTGAAGAAGTCCCAGATAAAATCAAAAACTTTTGGTGGGAGAAGTTCACTCCTACGCACCAACATCTAGCTCGTATATTTACAACTTTCATAAACAGAGAACGACTGAACCCTTAGTGGTTAGTGGAAAAACGCAATAGTTGAACAACGTGGATGCAAGAGAGGGACGCGTACTTGTAATTTTATAATTTATTAGAAAAGATTCTGGGACTAATAAGCCCTCTAAGGAACAGGAATTATACAATAAGTACTTAAATCTAAGGTCCTTTAATGCAGACTGATAAGGAAAAAAAGAAAGCGAAAAGATTAGTGAGTAATATATTCTGAAATGAAGGAAGTCAACCAAAAATAAAAATAAAGGCTTAGCTAAACAAAAATGTACTAGATCTTTCAGAATCTGAAGATAGGGTTGTACCATCATATAAGTGCATGCGTATGTGCGAGGCTAGCTTAAGCAAAATATAATTACTTTGAGAGTATTGAAGCACAGTAACTTAACAATTTACATAATAGTAAAATAGCAAGAGGGGTGAAAGTAACCGACCGTAGAAAGTATAATATATTCATAAAAGCCTCTACCAATGTGTAATTTTGAGCAGTGAATTTGTATTATCCAATAAAAATATGAAGAAATTCATCCTCAAATGATGCTGTGAGGGAGCCTCTCTAATACAAGGTGGAGGTTTATTCCACAGGCGTGGACGTCTTATCATGAGCGCCCTCTGCATTTTCCAAGTTCTAAGTGTTGGAATTTTCAGGACTGAACCTCTATCACGAAGTTTTGCTTGGTCACGTTTTCTATCAATAAAGATAAGCAATTCAAATATGTATCGAGGGGGCTTATCTGCGAATATGGAGTGTAGTGATTTGCTTCTGAAAAATTGCCTTCTTTTAGACATTTTCAAGAACCCAGCTCTCGGACGATATGAAGAGATACTTTCACTTTTAGGTGAATTATAAATAAAAAGGATGCCTGCATTCAGGGCTCCTTCCAATTTTTTTTTAAGTTAACCGTGACAGCATAGAATGCCATGCAACCTATTTAAAAAACTGTAAAATGAAGCTTTTAACAAAAAGAATCCTGTTTGAAATAGGAAGGGAGTCTTTCTTTTTATGTAGCTGCTGTAAAATTCTAAAGGTGTTTCTCGAGGTGGTCATTACGTGTTCCTTCCAGGATAGAATTACGGTTCGTTAAAAATTCTAAATCTTTAAACATTTCAAAGAAGGCAACTGATACATTGCCGACTCTAAGAGGGGGGTATAATTTCAAAACTTTCAGTAGGCCAGTCAGTGAAGCATGAAAAAGAGTGCTTTGGTGCCAAAAATCCAAAGTGGTAGCGACAGTGATATTTGTGTATTGTTGATACCTCGGGTGAATGCCAGTATGTTTTTAGCAGCAAATTCGCAAACGCAAGAAACTGTGCGCTGTTCAAAATTTGCGAAATCATGTTTTTTGAAGATTGCGAGCAAGATATGAATGAATCTGCGAGGATAAAAGTTTTATTATAAACGAAAGATATTAAAACGAACAAGCGCAAAAATATCTGATTCCAGTTCCTTGTTATAATTGGCATTGGGAGGTTCCACCCTTACTAACAACTGATCTTCTCCGGCTCAGACTGCAAGAAACAGCCAATACGCTATCGGATAATTTGCTTATGGATTCGAGCCAACGACGTGGCCTGAAAGACTTACATGTACGACGTACATGAAGGCAAACCCCACCTCCCCTTCTTTCCATCTGTCCTAACGAAGCAATAAATAATTCTCGATCGTAACGGCACTGGAGGGGGTATCAGGTTTCAACCATATATTTGAAACTGCAATGATATGATAATCACGGGAGACGAAGAAATGTTTGAATTTAAGGAAATGCGCGAGGAGAGAGTGAGCATTGATGTGACGAATTTTTAATTTATCCACGTGTATGAGTGTGAGAACAGGACGCGAGAGACAGACTAAAGCAGATGAGAAAAACCTTCAAGACACGTGACGTTAGTGTACAGTGACGTAAAGTGACGTTCATGAAGGGTGCTTCTCTAAGGAGATGACATTCTGCGTGAGTTGGAACAATAAACAATATGAAGAAGATAGGCCCAACTACATGCACGTTCACGAGATACAAAGCTCTTCAAAACATAGAGATAATCACCTGAACTAATCAAATATATCGCCTTAAAATAAAATACAACCTCAATAAGAAGGAGAACGTAAAATGTGCTAATAGGAGAATTTATGCACACGCAAAGTACTACCTCCAGAGATACAGCAAAAAAACTATTTAAAGAAAAAGGGTATACGGTGACTGCCGTTGACACGCCTTGAAAGTTCAGCTGTAAACAATATGAATGCTATAGTAGCAAGTTGAGATCCTGTAGGTGTGCGAGAATAACTCTCCTTGAGTCATCTTCCTTTCTAGAGAAGATTTTTCCGCCACTGATGCATACATATTTGATTTTCCTATTCCTCTCCTGCTTGAGAGCCCTTAGTATATCTGCCTAAAATATTAAGTGAGAGCTTCTCTAATGTACAGGATGTTGTTTTCCTGCTCAGGTCAACCAATTCAGCTTGTAGAGAAGTCATGTTTCTGATTCCTTTGCTTGATAATGGGCGCACATGTCTGCTGCTCCTTAAATTTTGCGACTATGCTAGGCGGTCGTGTGACGACTTGCGAATTTGATCTAGTTCGATTGAGTCTGTAGATATTTAGGAGAATACCATTGACAAAGGGGGCATCAAGAGCATTAGCAAACAGGCCCATTATTTTCTTTAGATTTTCCGAAGGTTTCTGAGGTAGACCGCGTATCTAAATTGTGTTGCCAAGGGCAGCCTGTTCCAAAGAGTCACATTTACGCTCAAAATAGAAAAGCTGTGAGGCCTAAGTCAGTCCACTCTTCATGAGAGGCTTTGTGTTCTCTCATCGAACCTGTATGTCTGACACGTTCGATGTGACATTCATTTCCAGAGTACTGATCCTGCATGCATTGCTGGTGCGATCCTCCTTGGTTCGGTTGACTGATGCCTCAAGTTAAGCTCTGAAGGTTTCCTGATTGGCTTTGATTGTTTTAAAAATAGATATCCATGGTTTCAGTCCAGCGACAAGATCCTGAGAAACTGCCTTTGTAACTCCCTCTGAGACCTCAGGCCCCAGGTCCGTAGTAGCCATTCCTGATGTATAGCGGTTAATTTTTCAATGTTGATAATGTTGAAACAGTTCAGAATATTCGTGAAATTAAAAATAAAATTATCAATTCAGAATGGGAGACAAATATTTATATTACGCTACTGAATGATCTCTCATAAATTGATAACCGGAAGGAGATGGACGGGTCTGATGATTGGAGAGACCCACTCGATACGAGGATGGATCGAGGAAGATCACTCTGTGCTTCATATCAGTCACGATGATGTTATCACTTTGATTTTAGTAGAAACCGGAAATAATTAAATGGAAATCAGATAATTTTAGAAAACTTGAGACGGTCCGTTCCGGTATCGGTACCAAGGACTTCCTACTCGACCCTGTACAAGCTACTTGGTCTCTCATTGATCTACCTGTCCATTCACTAATCTGTCTAAATTTATTATAATTCGGATAGTTAAACGTAAATTTTTGGGTTTCATGTTTTTTTTTATTAGTGTGATGCAATTATTGTAACGACTTCGCACTCCATATATCTGTGGAGACCTTGCTGTGCATGATTGCATTTAATTGTGGGAAACTAAATAAATGACAATGTAGTGTATGTGCAACTTTTATTGTATCGACCTTGCGCTTTACCTCAGGATAAAGACCTCGTTGTGGAGGGCTACATTAGCTACTGAAATTTCAATAGGAAATTTTACTTTGATATTTTAAAAAAGAAAAGAGCCAGAAAAGAATCCGTAACGACTTTGAAATGTATCTTATGATAAAGACCTCGTTGTGCGAAGGAAGTTTTGGTTTAATATCGGAGGAGAATCCTACTTGCTCGTTTTTATATAAGAGTGATTTTTTTAATTCATTTGGATGATTTTGAAATACGTAATCATTTCTCCCTTGAGTGAATCAATAATCTGTCGCTTTTGTTTTCGAATAATGATTTGAAATTCAGTGGTAATTTTTATGGTAAAAATTAATCTTACTCAATTGCAGTTCATTTAATCTTTAAATTTAGTTGTAAAATGTTTAGGGCTAGTTTTAATGTCCTATCAGTATTGGAATTAACTTATATTGGTTGAAATATACTCGACAAGAAAAAGTAAACGCAAATTGAACAATTCTCTCAATGAAAATAAATATCATTGAGATAAGTTCAAAATGCAACAATACCATTACTAAAAATTAATATAGTTTCTGGTAAATTTAAGATCCTTTACCAAAATCAGCCAACGACAGTTATAATTAAATTGAGAATATTGGTAAACACAAAATCAATCCCCGGATATATATAATGATAATGTTACAAACTTGAAGAAAATGTTTTTTTTCAACTCATTCCCACATGGAAACTCACAAATACATTCTTTGCAGTTCTGAACTAATGCTGACTGATTTATCATTATAGTTTCAAATTCACGTGAAATTAAATAAAGTGTAAGTGTGTTTTTTAAGAGTTGAAATTCAATTAGATTTCAACCCGTTTTATATACAGAAACTCAATCAATAAATTATCTGATTTTACAAACCAAAATTATGCACATTTTCAAACTCGCGAAATAAAGTCAAGCAAAGGAAAGTTAAATCCTGGATATTCAGCGAATAAAAGAAAATTAAATATGGTAATGGTTGAGGGAATTAATATTTGGAATGAAGAATAGCCAATACAAATCAATAATAGATTATGACAGAGAATAGTTCGAAAATCTCCATTAAATCAGGATTGGTGCCGATGTAGATATTCGGGACCAATTTCCTGAACAGAGAAAATTGAATCAGTCGAAAAATCAAACTTTTATCATATATATATTTCTATAACTAAGTTTCAAAGAAACAAAGTTTCCAAGATGGAGACGGGCATACTTACTTCGTCTTCACAAAACATTTATTGTCTTTTACCATAGTTTAAACAATAGTTTTATTACATAAATAAAAAATACAAATCTTTCTACAGCGCTACCTATGAAGCTTTTATATTTTTCTAAAAGACATGAAGCTCTTACATAAAGAAAATTACACAGAATTTTTTAAACTGTTTTGAGGGCTGATGAGGGAAACCAGCTGTGTTTCCGAAAAATAATCGATCCGTATTTTTTCAAATAAATTTCAACTATTAGTCTGAAAAATGTGGTATTTATAAGGTTCTATCCTAAATTTATAAATTATAACTTTTCCCAGAGCAATTGCACCGATCAGAATGGGGAAAATAATTGAACTTTCCATGTATTTGCATATGAATGATGCATAGTTATGGAATGTTCCAACAATTCATGTTCTGATAAAATTAAAAATCGAGCTGCCCAATCCTGGGAAAAGATATGATGTAAGCTTCTTGTCGGAAAATATCAAAGGGCGTTAGACTTACGTTTCTTGTTCAATTCTATGAAAATTTTTTAATCTTGCTTCCTGCCCCTTACTCTTTGAGCAAGATTACTTTTTCCAACTGCTGCACGTGCGCAGTTCGAGCCAGATTGTTTTTTCTTGCAGTTGCGCTTGCGCTTCCCGATTCAGAATTACTTGCCAGGACTGCCAGGATCATAGCCTCACTTCATCATATGATTTAACGCTTTAGAAACCGATTGTGAGTAGTAAATAGTGATTGCACAAACTCGAAGTAATAAGTTAATAGCCCAGCGTGACTTTTATGACAGCAAACCATGTTTTAAGAGTAAGAGCCAGCGCTTTTCTCAGACTCGGCGCACTGCTGTTCCATACATCTTCTTTAATTCGGCTAAACATTTTTCATTAGGAAAAGCCAGAGTCTGGCCTCGCAAAGGCCGGAATCAGGTGCTAAGTACAGGCCAGAGCATTTATTCAGTTCACGGTGTGATATTGACGGCCGAGGCTGGGTCTTTATTGGTATCCACTGGTGAGCTGAAGACCCAGGTGGAAATTTCCGCACTCCGCCGTAGTTCACCACAGGCGCATTACTGGCCCAGTACTGGTCACCAGTATTGATAATCGGCCATTCGCCCAGTACTGGCTGACGGCTGGCTCAACGAACGGCGCAATGCTATGCCGAGAGTATAAATATTTAAAAAAATTTTTAAATGCGTTCAAAAATATGGTTCATGTGTTCCAAAATGTCTTAGAACAATAAATAAAACTGTCGCGAATACAACTTTTTCCTTTTTTTCTTAAGAAAAAAATTCTAAGTTCCATCTTTATGTAAATTTGTAAATGTTCAGAAAAAATTACATTTTATGCCAATCTTAAACGTTGTAAAATGGTCTAAAACACCTAAAACCCAAATCTTACACGGAAGTTTAACAAAATTTGTTATTAAAAAATTGTCAAAGTTCACGATCAAATTTCTAAGTTCCGCCGTTGAAAATTTTTAATATTCCTAACAGATTACATTTTCTGTCATTGTAGAAAGTTGTAAAGTAGCCTAAAATGCGAACAAACAAAATATTACAAAAAGAAAAATTGTAATCGATATGAATTGTTTATTTAAAAATTATTTTATTGATATTCCGGTTAACAGTTCACATATTTTACATTTACATAACGTCGTATGATAATAAATGTTTAATTCGAAAAAGAGAGCTTAAGATGTGGTGTTTTAACTTTTTTGAGCTGTAGCTTATGAGGATGGCTTTTTGGTTGGTTCAGCGCAATGGTTGAGGGGATTTATTAGCATTATAAGAAGGAATTCCAGTTTCCGGCTGCACGGTTGAATATTTTGGTCTGATATATTGCATACCTCATCTACATAATATTCTCTTTCCCGGATAAGAGCCGGTTTATTGAAAAAATGTTTATATTTAAAATTATAAACAAAAAGAAAAGACCAATGGAAAGAAATGCAGTGACGCTCAGTACTAGCTGAGTTTGTAATTTCGATGCCTGTGCCTCCACCCCCGTACGAGGCAGATGCTCCGTCGCGCTAGTGGAAAGACTCGAGCGCGTCGAATTACCGGAACGAATCACCCTCCTCATTGTTACGAGATGCAGGCCGGTTCAAAAAAATGAAATTATTAAAGCATTGCGTGGTTCAATCTTAATTAGCAGAAATAGTTTATCCATATAATTTCAAGAAAATGGAAAAAAGATTCATGAAAATCGGTTAATATTTGCCCCAATAATGGAAATGTTGAAGTGGACGCGATAGCATTTCGTTCCAAAGGTCTACACTCTACACTCTCTACAGCCTTAAGTTTTGCCCCAATCCGCAATCAGTTTTTTTTTAAATTGAAGAGCGCTAAATTTCCAAGAGCACCTCAGTCCGAGATTCTTGCATTTTCATTTGTTTATGTGACACGCCGGGAGCTAAAGCGTCCCATAATTTTGTCATGAGCAAAAATTTCAAAAAAATATTCCACGCGTAAAAATGTTCCAAACAAAACTCACGGGCAAAAATGTCACAAAGGTTTTCAACACGCAAAATTGGCAAAACAGAAACTCACGGGCATAAACGTCAAAAAAATATTTGACGCGCGAAAATGTCAGAAACAAAACTCACGTCAAATAGATTTTCAACGCGCCAAAATGATCTTTTACAATTTTACAAATAAATTGACGGGCTGATCCGTCACGGCACAACTTTCGATCGGCACAATTTTCGTATTATTGCTTTGAGTTCTTCCTAATTTGATGTTATTAATTTCACGAAAAAATGCTCAGAAAATCGAGTAAAACTACACTTTGTATAAAATAAGAAATGCCGATCTTTCTTTATGATTTCTAACCGTCATTTTTGATAGCTGTAATTAGAAATCTTTGCAATTTAAAAAATTCAACCGTTAAAAAAAATTTATAGCTCAAAACAAAGAAAACTTTTAGTCCAGATTACCAATAAAGAAAAATAATTCAAACTTGATGATTTTATATCACTATTTTTAATAGTCATATCTAATAATAGTCATATTTAATAATCATATCATGGTTTGTGCATTCTTGTAGAGAGAATACTTTTTTTACATTCTCATTCAATGAGAAGGTATTGCTTTCATGAAATATTCGACATAGTCCGTTCTCATCAAATCCCCACGTTTTGAGACCCCCTAAGTCAGAAAAAATGATTTTTACGAAGGTGTCTGTCTGTCTGTAGTCTGCAGCCTGTCTGTAGTCTGTAGGCACGATGAATTTCGAAAGACTGATCAAATTGAATTGAGCTTTGGCACACGTTTTTAAGGCGTTAGAAGGAAGAACAAGTTCGTTAACCAGCCAGTTTTGATCATTGGTTCTGGTTTTATTCATCGAAAATATTGTGTAAAAAAATAAAAAATTCCATTTTCCACCAAAACTATACGAAATATGAAAAAAAATTCTGAAAGTAAAATTGTTCATATCAAAAAGGTGAACAAATTTTGTTGGAACCATTTTTTGATAAGTTACATATTTTTTGTTTTATTCGTAAAAAATTCTATTAAAAATAAAAAATTCAATTTTTTGGCAAAACTATACAAGATACGAAAAAATGTTAAGAAGAAAAATTGTGTATATTTTGTTAATACCATTTTTTGATAAGTTACATATTTCTCGTTTTATATGTGAAAAATACTATTAAAAATAAAAAATTCCATTCTTCGGAAAAACTATACAAGATAAGAAAAAAATGTTCATAAGCAAAATTGTTCGTATTAAAAAAATGAAGAAATTCTGTTCATACTATTCTTTCAAATATAGTTGTCTATGAATGAAACAAACACTGTTTGACCAGAAATGGAATTTTCGATTGTTTGGTAGCATTTTCAGTAAGTTAAACAAAAACTTTTTCTTAAGCAATTAGGCGTTTTTCTTTGGACTTTGATAAAGTGTGCAGGTAATTCAATGAGAACGTCTTCCTTAAGGCGGATAGAGCCTTGAGTAAATAAACTTCCTTTTTAATCTAAAAGCCAAAAACAAGCCGAGCGCGAAGTGCGAGTTAAATATATTATCGAGCGTGAAGCGCGAGATACAACAACCGCGCGCCATAGGCGCGCTTAAACTTGCGAGCGAAAAACAAAATGTACTATTGACAAAGTTCTTGCTTCAGACAGCAGTTTTTCATACAAGAAATTCCTGTCATATGTTTCGTGGAGACATTTTAGAAAGATTAGAATCATTCATTTCCATTTCAATATAATAGATATAAATGATGTAATTTTATCGTTTTATAACTGTTATATAATAGAAATCTTCTCTTATAACTTCATAAGGAATATTAATAGAGAAATTTCATTTACCTTTATTGTTCTTGTATCATATTTGTTGTTTTCTTTTTCTTTCGAAGTGTTTCACATGTCCACCAAATTTACTTTTTCAATAATGTTTCAACTTTGAATAAAAAAATATATTTTTTTTATACCATTAAGCCATTTCCCTTCCGGGGTAGGCGTGACACTATCCGATTCGGATAGTATTTCTAGGTGGATAGTTTCTTGTAGTCAATAACTACAAGTATGGGCTCACAACACCCACGACGGGCCAACAGCACGCAGTATTCCCGAACGGACACCCATCCAAGTACTAACCGCGCCCATCACTGCTTAACTTCAGTGATCTTACAAGAACTGGTGTTTTCAGCGTGGTATCGCCGTTGAATTATAAATGTATATTTCTAATAAATGATCTTTTTTAAAATGTCTTAAGTTTCAAAAACCAAATATAGAAGTCAAAGTCTTCAAATCCTTTTTAAAAATTATGTCATCTTGTTCATTGAAAAAAAAAAAATTTTCTTCGAGTAAAATTCCATTTATTCACAGACATGATTACAAAAGTAAGATGAACACATTTTATGAAAAATTTAAACTATTACCCATGTTTTCTACACCAAAAGGCGTTTTTCTTTGGACTTTGATAGTGTGCAGGTATTTCAATGAGAACGTCTTCCTTAAGGCGTATAGAGCCTTGAGTAAATAAACTTCCTTTTTAATCTAAAAGCCAAAAACAAGCCGAGCGCGAAGTGCGAGTTAAATATATTATCGAGCGTGAAGCGCGAGATACAACAACCGCGCGCCATAGGCGCGCTTAAACTTGCGAGCAAACTTGCGAGCGAAAAACAAAATGTACTATTGACAAAGTTCTTGCTTCAGACAGCAGTTTTTCATACAAGAAATTCCTGTCATATGTTTCGTGGAGACATTTTAGAAAGATTAGAATCATTCATTTCCATTTCAATATAATAGATATAAATGATGTAATTTTATCGTTTTATAACTCTTATATAATAGAAATCTTCTCTTATAACTTCATAAGGAATATTAATAGAGAAATTTCATTTACCTTTATTGTTCTTGTATCATATTTGTTGTTTTCTTTTTCTTTCGAAGTGTTTCACATGTCCACCAAATTTACTTTTTCAATAATGTTTCAACTTTGAATGAAAAAATCTATTTTTTTTATACCATTAAGCCATTTCCCTTCCGGGGTAGGCGTGACACTATCCGATTCGGATAGTATTTCTAGGTGGATAGTTTCTTGTAGTCAATAACTACAAGTATGGGCTCACAACACCCACGACGGGCCAACAGCACGCAGTATTCCCGAACGGACACCCATCCAAGTACTAACCGCGCCAATCACTGCTTAACTTCAGTGATCTTACAAGAACTGGTGTTTTCAGCGTGGTATCGCCGTTGAATTGTAAATGTATATTTCTAATAAATTATCTTTTTTAAAATGTCTTCAGTTTCAAAAACCAAATATAGAAGTCAAAGTCTTCAAATCATTTTTGAAAATTATGTCATCTTGTTCATTGAAAAAAAAAAACTTTTCTTCGAGTAAAATTCCATTTATTCACAGACATGAATACAAAAGTAAGATGAACACATTTTATGAAAAATTCAAACTATTACCCATGTTTTCTACACCAAAAATAGCTCACCAAGAAAAAAATTCGAATTGAATGTTATAATTACTCATTATCGCTATCCCCACTAGCTAAATCATAATAATCTTGAGCTGAGTTGGTTGTTCTCAAATCGCGATAAAATTATTGACATTCGGGATCGATATATTGAATCAATTGCATGAGATCGTTATACTTTTGGACTGTGATGGTATTTCCATTCGGATAAAGAGGCGATAATTGAACATTTTTTAAATGTGTCTCAGAAATCTTTATTTTCGCAATGTCCACCTTACGGATCTGTTCGTCGTCGTATTTCATATAAAGAACAAATGGTCTCTCTCGATCGAGTTTGGTGGATCTGAGTTTGAACCAGTTGATTTTTTCATTGCGCAACTCCTATGACGACACAAAGTCTGTGGTTTGCATTTTAGTGACCTCAATTTTGGACCTTTTTTTTGGATTTTTTGATAATCTATATCCAATGATCCGGGTCATTGATGATCTCATGCAGTTTCCGCTCTTTCTCAATTAATCCGAAATATCTATCACAGCTATTATAGCTATGCCCAGATAAAAAAATTTCTGTTCCATCAAATCGACGCTGCTCGAAGCCAAGAAGTGCTTAAATAAAAGTGTGACTTTTATGTTTCGATTCTGCCCCCCGCATGAATCGGAATAAAGAATGACATGCTTTGTTGCTTCTCTGACGTGATTTTTCAAGTGAATCTTCAAACATGAAGCGATCTCTTGTGCTCCTCTTCCAGCAACATTTTCCGACCAGATGTACATATAAGCTATAAAAAAATGTTGATAATTGTAATGGTTTACATTTTTTTTTAAATTTTAGTTCTGCCAACAAATATTTAATCTTTTCAATGTATTTCTAGTATCTTATACAACAAAAATG
>CAKNXH010060830.1:184125-201759 GCA_932178445.1 Andricus quercusramuli | reverse complement strand
CATCTCATGGATGTGAGACGTGGCCATAGGTGTATTTCACCGCGGTTCTACTGGGGGCTATTGACATTTTCTTTTCAGATGGCAGTTGCTCTTAGTGGTACCTTGCGGTGGTTGTTTAACTTTTGTTTTTTTTATATATATAGATATGTGTATGTACAGTATGTTTTCTTATATGATTATAATTTTTATTTAATCTTTGTTTAATCTATATATGTGTGTGTGTATGTGTGTATTAGTATAGTCCAAAAATTCATTGGGTGCCGCAAGCCCCGTGAAGTTTAACATGTATTTCCCATAAGAAGAAAAGACGTTTTTGTAAATATTATTGAGAATCCTCAATATTATCTCAATCGAGTTGAAGCTCAACAATTATCTTTACAATTTTCCATAGAATACGAATAAAATATCACTTTTCGAATACCAACACCATAAGTCTGTTTTATAGGGTCCCGAAGAAACCCCATAAGTGAAAAAATGGGATTTGCGAGTTTTTGGCGCTAATTATAATTTGTATGCTGTTTTTTAAATGCGAATTGTTTCTTATACATGAAATATTACTTTATACTTTTTTTTAAATTTTCCATTTGTTGTCCAATTTTCAATTACAGGGGAGTGATAGTTCATCAATGTTAAGAAGAGTGATTGCTTAAACAATTTAATAATAATGTTATTCATATTCTCTTAGAAAAATGCTACAAATTGCAAAAAAAATCACTTTCAGTCAAATTTTCAGTTTAGATAAGTTAAGTAATTAATAAGAGTCAACAAAATTTATTATTTGAACAATATATTGTAATTATTAATAATATTATATTTTAATAATGCTAGAAAGATGCGTTTTTTTTTTAATCCGGGCTTTTTGTCCAATTTTCATTTGGAGTGAAGTAATCATGAATTCAAGTTAACCAAAAAATTGTTTCAACAATTTATTATCATTGTTATTAATATTCTCTTTGCGAACTTGCTTACTGCTTGTCCATTTTTCATTAGGTGTGACTTAATAGTTAATTAAATTTAGCAAAAATCATTGTTTAAACAAATTATTATTGTTTATGACTATCTTCATCTATATCACTGCCTGATAGTTGCGGTTTTCCGGCAATGTTTACCTTTCGGTCCTTTCTTCACTCAGTAAGGTAATAATTAATTAAAGTCAACAAAAAAGTTGTTTAAACAATTTAATATTGTTCATAACTATCTTTTCTTAGATAAGTGAAACACAACAAGAATTATTTTTCAGATGGTAGTATTGTTTTAAGTGAGTAATCAGGAATAGGTAGAAAGAGGAAAGAGACTATTTAAAATATAGTTTTCTCTCATGTTTATTTAATAATTGTTAGTAATGAAGCAGGCAAAGCAAAGTGAAAGATTGTAGAAAAAACCGCCAGTTCTTAGCACTTATCTAAGAAAAGATAGTTATAAACAATATTAAATTCTTTAAACAACTCTTTCGTTAACTTTAATCACGCCTAATGAAAAATAAACAAGCAGTTGAAAATTTCAGAAAAACCGCAACATTCTACCAAGTAAGCAAAGAGAATATTATTATCAATGATAAGAAATTGTTTAAACACTTTTTTGGTTAACTTGAATTCATTATTACTTCACTCCAAATGAAAATTGGACAAAAAACCCGAATTGGAAAAAACGCATCTTTCTAGCATTATTCAAATATAATATTATTATTAATTACAATAAATTGTTTAAACAATAAATTTTGTTGACTCTCATTAATTACTTAACTTATCTGAATTGAAAATTTGGCTGAAAGTGATTTTTTTTTGTAACTTTGTAGCATTTTTATAAGAGAATATTAATAACATTATTATTAAATTGTTCAAACAATCAATCTTCTTAACATTAATGAACTATCACTCCCCTGTGATTGAAAATTGGACAACAAATGAAAAATTTGTAAAAAACCCGCGTCTTTCTTACTCCATTCTATGAGGAAATTGCTGAAAACAATAGTAAATTGTTTGAACAATTCATGAAAACATCAAATTTTCAGTAAAAAGTAATATTTTATGTATAAGAAACAATTCTCATTTAAAGAACCGCAAACTAATTATAATTAGCGCCAAAAACTCGCAAAACCCATTTTCCCCCTTATGGGGTTTCTTTGGGACCCTATAAAACAGACTTATGGCGTTGGTATTCAAAAAGTGATATTTTATTCGTATTCTATGGCGAATTGTAAAGAGAATTGTTGAGCTTCGACTCGATTGAGATAATATTGAGGATTCTGAATAAGATTTACAAAAACGTCTTTTTTTCTTATGGGAAATACATGTTAAACTTCATGGGGCTTGCGGCATCCCTACATATAATTTTTTGTCGAAAAAAAATGGATTTATTTTTGTGTGGATTCGAACAAATTTGGGGGGTGTCCCCATAAAAATTGAAAAAAAAAAAATTTCCAATGAATTTTTGGACCACCTTAATGTACACACACGCTAACACACACGCACACATGTGCACACACACATATCGATTAAACAAAGATTAAATAAAGATTACAATCATATAATAAAACATACTGTACATACACACACACACACACATATATATATATATATAGTATATTTTCTTAAATAATTGTAATCTTAATCCTAGTTTTATTATTATTATATGCAAAATCGAAAAAGTGCAAATTGCAGAATTTCAAAAAAAAATGGTGTATAATGTTTTATGGAAATTGTTACTGACAATCAATCACACGTTTTTTCAATAAAAATTACAATATTGTTAAATACCTACGAATCTTAATATTTAAAATTGAATAATAACCACTTTTTCAGGACAAAGTTTTAGATTTACTTATTTCATTTGTTTACAAAATCAACAGGTGTTGTATTTCAATACACATAATCGAACAGATCCCTTTTCCGAATATCGACATAATTTCAGATAGTAAAGGAAGAAACAAATTCCAAATTTTTGCAAGAAATTGTTTATAACATTTACAATTGTTGATGTTTCATAGCATTGTGACTAACAGTCACTCTCAATGCAATGGAATGGAATGGAAGCTTCTAATGTGTCCCCTAAGGGTTTTCATTTTTCTTGTATCTCTTCCCTATTCCTTTACACACACCCCCACGCACTTTCTTGGTGGTGGGAGGGGGACCTACAGTTTAAGGTGGGTTCCGAACCACCAAGAGCAACAGCCTTATGTACTTAGAGAACCTTTTTCTCTAGAGGTACCGGTCCCACGACTCTCCGGAGATGAACAGCTCCCTTGCTAGGCAAGTCTTCACCGCATGGGCCACCGAGGCTCTTCCAGAGTGCGAGGCAGGAATCGAACCCGCAAGCCGACGGAGTGGCTCCAAAGCCTACGCCTTAACCCCCACGACCATCGTCCCACTTCTCAATGTAGTGTAAAGCATAGTACTCATTCGAAAACAATTTTTTTTCAACAAACATTCTACTATGTGGCTGTTTGTTAATGTCATTTGTTTATAACAATGACAACATCAATTAATGTTAATAATGATATTATTTGCATTGTGGAAGCACTCTTGCGTCGATTTAAGATGATTTTCATTACATGCAAACCGCTCTGGAAGAATAAAGAATGATTTTCTGAAAAATCTCGATTTTCTCATACTTCGAGTAAACATATAATACATAAACAAATGAAAATGCAAGAATGTCGGACTGAGGTGCTCTTGGAAATTTAGCGCTTCTCAATTTAAAAAAACTGATTGCGGGTTGGGGCAAAACTGCAGGCTGTAGAGAGTGTAGAGTGTCGACCTTTGGAACGAAATGCTATCGTGTCCACTTCAATATTTCCATTATTGGGGCAAATATTAACCGATTTTCATGAATCTTTTTTCCACTTTCTTGAAATTATGTGAATATACTATTTCTGCTGATTAAAATTGAATCACGCAATGCTTTCATAATTTCAGTTTTTTGAACCAGCCTGCATCTCATAACAATGAGGAGGGTGATTCGTTCCGGTAATTCGACGCGCTCGAGTCTCTCCACTCGCGCGACGGGGCGTCTGCCTCGTACGAGGGTCGAGGCACAGGCATCGAAAATACAAACTCAGCTAGTACTGAGCGTCACTGCATTCTTTTTTCTTCATTGGTCTTTTCTTTTTGTTCATAATTTTAAATATAAACATTTTTTCAAAAAAACCAGCTCTTATCCGGGAAAGAGAATATTATGTAGATGAGGTATGCAAAATATCAGACCAAAATATTCAACCGTGCGGCCGCAAACTGGAATTTCTTCTTGTAACGCAGATAAATCCCCTTAAGACTCCCGACTGTTAGCCCAGCTAACACAGTTACTAGTCCGAGTAGTCAAATGCTTGTAAAAAGATTCAGAAGACCATTCACTAGTGACTTCTCCGATTGTCACCCAGTGACAATATATTTCCCACTTAAAGCAATAAAATGTTACAAGCGAAGCAGGTAACATTATCTCGTCATTGTAATCATATACTTGTAACAAAGAGATGTTTGCGGAAACGCAACGTGCAATGAGAGCTTAACCTCAAAATATGCAGCATTTCGGAATTAATAGTACATTGTGCGCCAAGGAACTTAAGTCGGTCATTATACGCCGCGTGTGCGTTTGAAATAGAAGTCGTAGACGAGCGCGAGGCGGAGACGAGTATTACAAACACACAAAGCGTAATGACCGACGTAGTTCCATGGTGCACATTATACTTCATATACCAAGGGCATGATTTGCAATTTTTTTGCCCCCGATTATCATGTATCACAGGGGAAGTCTGACGTGGCGAGTCGAATCGGTACAATTCACTTTTAGCGCCGGTTAACAAGATTTTTACTGAGCCGGTTGATATTTGCTCGTCTTAAAATTTTTGAAAAATATGAAAATTTTGGATATTTTTGAAAATTTGAAATTTTTTGGGGGATTTGAGTAATTTTTAAAAATATCTATTATTTTAACAAATTTGTTGAATTTACAAAAATATCCAAAAATTTTCAAAAATTGTAAAAATTTCTATAATTTTCAAATTCTCAATATTTTAAAAAAATTTTCAGAATTTTCAAAAAAATGTCAAAATCCTCAAATTTTTTTAAAATTTCAAAAATGTCCCCCGCCCCCCTTCAACCCCCCAACCCCTGACACCCCTCTGTACCTCCCCCTTTATCTGTAAGTTTATCATGTACGATAAGTATTTCTTCAATGCTCCAATGATACGCGGACTATAATGGATAGTGGATAGTGGTGGGAGCAGTACAATAATGGCCCTATTATTGTACAGTACAATAATGAGGCCATTATTGTACTGCTCCCACCACTGACTAATAAAGGGCTACTTAAGTTCCTGAAAACAGGCACGTAATACGCCCGAATGATGCCTGCGGCGTATAAAAGTAATTATACTCTTGCAAAAATGTTGGAAAGGGACATAATTGAATGATAAATAATTCCCAGAAAAGTGGAAAGATATGTGCACATATCCTTTATGAAGGAAATACCGAGATTTATGAGCTGAACCCTTACGAAAAAGAAATTACATCCGAGGGTAGAACGAAAGTGTGTATGAGTAAAGTTTGAATAAAAATCAAATAATAAATTAAAAATAATTATGTGAAATACTTGTATTCTAATTAATTTTTTTTATACAAAAAAGTGTAATTATTACTATGTTCAATCATAGTAGATTAGCCTCAAAATATACAGCGTTTCGAAATAAAAAATATTAATTAATACTCTTGCAAAAATTTTAGAATGGGACATAATTAAATAATTCATAATTTCCGGAAAAGTGATATAATATTACAGACTTCCAAATTGGTAAAATAACATATAGGCGCATATTTTATAATCGAAATAGCGAGATTTTTCAACATAAACTTCACGGAAAAGAAGCGACATTAAAGGTTAGGAATAAAATGTATATTATTATAGATTAGCAGTTCGAACTCGGAAGTTCATTGCCTCACTAACCCGAGACCGCCACATATCTCTATCCTGTGCATCCTCCATCCAGTTTAAGTAATCATGTCCTAGTTCTTTTAAATCATCCCTTACATTTTTCTCCCATCTGTTTCTTGGTCTGCCTAAGGGTCTCTTGCCAGTCGGCCTCCCTCTTAAAACTTGCGCCACCGTTCTTTCGTTTCCCATTCTTGCTACATGCCCCGCCCATCTTAGTTTACGCGCTTTCATTACTCTATTAATATTTGCTGACCCGTAGAGAGCATGCAGCTCATCATTATGCAGTTTTCTCCATTCACCTGTCTCTTCGTCCCTTTTTGGACCATAGATTTTTCTAAGTACTTTATTCTCAAAAACTCTAAACCTATTCTCATCTCCTTTCGTCAGCGCCCACGTTTCGCACCCGTACATGACGACCGGCATTATTATCGTTTTGTAAATTCTCACTTTGATGTTTCTAGATAGCAATCGCGATTTTAATAGCGTGGTTGCTGCATAATAGCACCCATTGCCAGCGTGCAGCCGCGCGTTGATTTCCGTTTTAATCCTATTTTCGCTAGTTATAATTGACCCGAGGTATTTAAACTCGCTAACCCTTTCAAATTTCATATTTCCGGCTGTTAGATCCCCGTCTTGATTACTTTGTTCAGATCTGAGGACGGTCATATATTTTGTTTTCGTTTCGCTAACCTCCAAGCCAATATCTTTGGCTTTTGTGATCAAGATTTCTGCATTTTTAGCTACCGTCTCTTTATCATCCCCTAGTATGTCGAGATCATCCGCATATCCAAGAATTTGTATTACCCCATTGAGCGTAGCACCGGTCGGATTCGCCTGCACTTGCCTAACCACGTATTCTAAAACTAAGTTAAAAAGGACGCACGAAAGTGCATCGCCCTGTTTCAGGCCATCGCGGATCGAGAACTCTTCAGATAACCTTCCGTTTACGCGTATTCTTCCCCTACTGCCGCTTAAGCAAATTTCGATAAGTCTAACCAATTTTCTTGGCACACCCAGGAACTCTAGGATCCAGTACATTCGCGCGCGTATAATAGAGTCGTAAGCTTTTTTAAAATCGATAAATAGCTGATGCACTGCTTCATTAAATTCCCATCTTTTTTCTAGCAGTTGTCTAATTGTGAACATTTGATCGCTTGTAGATCGGTTTCGGCGGAATCCACACTGGTAATCCCCAATGATTTCCTCGGCGAAAGGAGTTAGCCTACCTAAGATTACATTGGACAGGACCTTATAGCACGACGACACAAGTGAAATTCCCCGATAATTGTTACAGTTCATTTTATCGCCTTTTTTAAAGATAGGAATAATAATAGAGTCATTCCATTCCTCTGGAATGCGTTCTGTTTTCCAAACTGTGCGTATTAATTTATAAATTTGTCTTTTGAGGCAAGGGCCTCCATTTTTTATCAGTTCAGCCGGTAGGTCGTCGATGCCCGCGGCTTTGTTATTTTTCAACTTCTTTATGGCCATTTCTATTTCTATATAAGCAGGATCATCAATTAATAAATCAGCAGTGTGGATTTCGCCGAGATTACCTTCAACGGGGGCTTCGCGTACATTTAATAGTTTATCGAAATATTCTTTCCATAAATTCAGTCTCTCTGTCGCATCGGCTACTAGGTTGCCATTTTCGTCCCTCATTACTTCCGTTCTACTTTGAAAGCCTTTCCTTATAAAATTGATTCCCCTGTACATCTCGCGCGGGTTATTCTGTTTATTATGCGTTTCTATTGTTAGTATTTTATTCTTTTCCCACTCCCTTTTCTTGGATCTATAAAGCCTTCTTGTACTTTTACTAATCTCGAGATACTTCTTATATGTTTGATCGCACTTATTTTGTAAACTACTTAGTCTGGCCTTCCAGCGTTTTTCAAACCCGAGTTTGCACTCTTCGTCATACCATGGTTTGCTTTTTGTTACTTTCTTTAAACCTATCGTAAGTTTCGCGGCTGTCTTTACCACCTTTTTTATATTGCTCCATAGGGTTTCCGGGTCCTCCTCGTAATTATTGTTATCGTCTCTCTGTTCTTGGAGAGCGTCAAAGCTATTAGAAATCTCAACTTGATAATTTAATGTTTCTGTTGCTGTTTTGAACTTATCTATATTAAAACGGACTGTTGGCTCTGTGCGGCTTGTTTTCTTACTGATCGCTAGTCTAGATCTTAATTTTACTATCACGAGAAAATGGTCTGAATTTAAATCCGCTCCCCTATACGATCTTATATCGAGAATGTTTGTATGACGTCTTCTGTCAATTAGAACGTGATCAATCTGATTGTGAGTGTTACAATCTGGTGATCTCCAGGTGGCCTTATGTATATTTTTATGCTTGAAATATGTGCTTTTCACAACGAGGTTCTTTGAAGCTGCAAAGTTTATTACTCTAGTTCCATTATCATTACTGACGTCATGCAAACTTTCTGATCCTATTGTAGGCCTATACATCGGTTCTTTTCCAATTTTCGCGTTGAAATCTCCCAATACTATTTTTGCGTCAAAAGTTGAGAACTTGTCAAAAACCTGCTCGATTGTTTCGTAAAAGAGATCTTTAGTGTCTTCGTCTTTGTCCTCGGTGGGGCAGTGCACGTTGATTAATACCTGTTTGCTGAAAATACCCTTCAGTACAATGTATGATAACCGATCGTTAATGAATTGCATGTCGATAACCGCTTGCGAAATTCGTTTATTAATAAGAAAACCGGTCCCCAGTGTGCGCCCCTTAGCTCCCCCGAAGTGAAAAGTATAGTTATCCTTAGAAATTGACCCGAAATCTCCCGACCAGCAGGTTTCTTGAAGTGCTATTAAGTCAGTTCTGTAATCATTTGCTATCTTAATGAGTTCGCTAAATCCGCCAGTATATAGACTACGCGCGTTTAGAGTTCCCACCCTTAAATCTTTAACTGTAGTTTTTTGTTTTTGCAAGTTAGCCATGGTAGTTTCAAGATAATCCGCACGTTAGGATCCTATTCCGATCGTAGGTGAGTCCACTGTCCCAGGAGTGATAACCCCCATACCTCCCTAGGTCTAAGTATGGGAGCTTTCCGGCTCTGACAAGGACCATGTCAACTTGTCGCCAGACACATTACAGTTTCATCCTCGTATCCTAACGTCCCCCTGCAAGGCAGCGCGCCTATACTGGCATCAGTACCCCTTTGGCCCTATACAGGCGAATCATTCCACACATCCCTTGCGGGCAGTGTCATCGCTGCGGTGTCCAATGGGCAGCAGGATTTTTCCCTTACAAGATTTTTAGTTTTGGTTCGGGGTAGTGTTTCTAGGTGGATACACGCTGCACCTCGGCCTGCCAGGACCCACCCACTGCGTATGAACGTGGATGGGTGGGTCCTCCCAAGCCATGGTCATCGTGTTTTCTACCAGTGCTAGGCCAACATCTTAGGCTGGGCTCACCACACCCACGACTGGTTCCTATCGGCTGTCCGCGGCTGCTTATTCTTGTATTCGCAGCTAACCTGAGGGCTGTTCAGCCTAACGGGCCGTTCCTCTATCCGCAACCCGAGGACGCGCTACGTAGTGGTGACAGGAACCCACCGAGCAGAATAAAATGTATATGTAAATAAAAATGAAATATTAAATTTAATGTAATAAAATAATATATTTATCTGCTGATAAATTCTTCTCATACAAAGTAAGTGTAATTATTATTATTATTATGTCGAAAATATGAAGCTGCCTCCAAAAGATTTCCATACATATACAATATACATTCTATACAATACGTCTTTTATCCATAACAATATGCAGCAATACGCGGCAATTAGAAGATTTTTAAGAATTGTGAACGGTTTAAAAGAAGTTTTCGATATCCCTAGGGAAATGCAAAATGATTTTTCATTTTAAAAAATTGATTTTAGGAAAATGTTTCGTAAGATTTCAAAAGATTCCCAGAATTGTCAAAAAAGAATCTGGACAGTTTCAATAAAATTTTTTCAATTTTGTAGGATTTTAAAAATATTTTAGGAGAAATTTGAATCCATTTAAAAGATATTCAGATGTTTTCAAAAAATTCCCAGGATAATTCCCAGGATTGAAATTTGAAAGATTTCAAAAAATGTCTAACAAAATGTAGATTTTTGAATATTTTGGAACAAAATGTTGAAGTTTTTGAAAGGATTTTGAAATAAAATGATAATTTTTTTCAAGATTTCAGAAGGGTTTATGATAATCAAATTTTTTTCTTGATATTCTTGGGAAAATTATTTTTCATTTGGACAAAATAATTTACAGGGAATATTCAAGAATATTTGAAAGCAAAAACAAAATTTTATGTAGGAATAAGATGTTATGTACCCCGCTTATAAGCATAATAATACTCCCTATATATGTAGTATAATCAATACAATATGTAAGCGATACCACGTAAGCTTGTAATTGCTCATGTACATCATGTATTACTCCATGTACTTTCTGGTACTTCCTATAGGTAGAAGGTTCCAGAAGTACTGTCACATATAAACTACCCACTTGGGGTCGGTCCCTTAGTTCTCGCCTCGTCGCCGTGTACATTAGTCGCAATTATGAACCCTTTTTGTCATAACTTTTGAGTAATCTTCGACTAATAAAATATATATTAATCAATTGATATCAAGTTCTTAATTGGCGATCCCTGTGACCCATAACATTTCTGACGATCCTGCCAGGATAGTCCTTCAACGAATCTAATCAAAAGGAGGCTATCTAAGTGACGAACCTTGGAAGAAAGGAACTAAGGATCCTACGGAGTTCAAAGAGAAAAAAAGAAGAGATAAGAGTTTCTACAGAAGTTCGACAAGGAACTCTACGGAATTCCAAAAATTTAAAAGAAGAAACAGGAACTAATGAAGGAAGACGAGAGAGTTCCACGGAACTCACGACGAACTCCGGATCTACCTACGGGCGACCCGAAAAACCAAAGGAGAAAGAAATTTTTAAGAAGAAAAATACACCAAAGAAAAACTCAAAAAGTAAGAAAGAAATTTTAAGATTATTGCAAAGAAGAAAAGTATTATTCAATCTTTAATACTAGTGCCTGAACTAAGTAGAGTGCTATACTACGAAAAATAATCGGATAAAAAATTCTAAAAATGAAAAACTTGAAAAGAAGTAGGCCCGCAAACAGGCGGAGGAGGCGACCAGCGAAGCAGCAACCAAAAGGAGGTAACAGAGCATGGCATCGCAGGTAGCAGAGCATCGATCAGCGTAGCCAACGCCCAAGTGAATCAGGAGTCTACGGTCTCCGAAGGTAGCAGTCAACACCCAGGTATTAATCTGCGACTCAACAAACAGTGAGTAGAAGAACATTACAAATTAAGAAGTGTTAATTCTAAGATTATAAACATTGTACAGTTTGAAGTTATTTGTAGACCAATTTTATGACAAAAAATCATAAAACTGGTGCCGAATACTATCGTACTTCAGGCTCGCGACGGTACACATGCTTATGGTGCTCCCTGGCCGCTGTATTCCTCAATAAATAATTAACTACTTTAAATTTATTTGCACGTGGGTCTAGCCCTGTCAGATAATCTTATTGTCTAAACGGGAAAAATCTGTAACGAAAAAAAAAATCGAAGAAAATTTTAGGCAGAAGTTAGGTAAAATTAGTCAAAGGAAAAATAGAATCGTGAAGTTATACCCGTTTAGGCTAATTAGGTACACAGTACACAAAAGGCGAAAAATTAGGTAAAAGAAAATCTGGAAAACTAGAATTCTTCACTTGTAGAGAGAGTAGGCATTCCGATACAGACTCATCCGTGGACTCAGACTCGATGGACGTAATCGATCAAATTAATAACACTTTCCTAACAGAAGAAAACATGTCCCGAGTGTCCTCCTCAAATAGATCCCAATCTCCAACCCAAAGGACCACAGATGAATTGCTCAAACTGATATTGTCCACGATAAGTGGATTAGAGACTAACGTAAGTCAACTTATAACTAACGTAAACGCTCTAGCAAGGGAAAGCGATAGGCGTGTGGTGGAGATTAAAAAAATAGGGAAAGCAGTAGGACTGAAAGGAGAGATAGTGACAGATCACCCTGAGGTTACGAGCGACGAAAGTGAGGACGAAGAAATAAAAGTAAAACATGCCCCGCTAAACCCCACATCTCATACCTCCCGCGTAATCGATATGTCATCCAACCCTTCGACCGTACCACCCACTGGAACACCTCACAACATAAACAGCCGAGAGCAAGGTCAAGGTAACATCGTTTTTATGTCAGCCAAGGGAATAATTAGAACCATAAAAGAAATAAACGGTTACGACGATATAGGTATAGAAGACTTTATTAAGTCTGTAAAAAAGGGAAGGAAAAAGTGTAGCCAACCTGACCTTTTATTAGATTTCATAATAGCTGAAAAAATAAAGGGTAGTGCTGAAAAAGCACTGAGACGTATGAGAATAAGCTCCTTTGAAGAATTATTTCTTTCATTACGACAAAATTCGTTACAGTTAGGATCAGTATCTGCATTAAGGTCAAAATTAGAAAATATAAAACAGGGACAAACAGAATTAACACAACATTTTCATTTAAGATTTCGACAGGTAGTTAATGAATTAAAATACGCAGTACAAAGTGAACATACAAATCGGACGGAAAGAAAAGTTGCCTTAGACATTGAAGATGGAGAATGTTTAAAACGGTACTTGTTAAATTTAAAAAGGGAAATAGGACTTCAAGTAAAAGCTCAAAACCCCTATGGTTTAACGGAAGCACAAAATTCAGCTGTAGAAATGGATATATGGCTAGGGGAAGCTCAACCCATTCGTCCACAACCATTTAATAAAACTATAACTCAGCTTTCACGACCACAAATATCGGCATCTATACCTAGGCCTCAAGCAAACACAACACCATTTAAAGCATTGAATCAGAATGTGCCCTTAGCAGATAGGTTAAAAATAAAATGTTATAAATGCGGGAAACTAGGACATTTAGCGACACAATGTTATACCAAACCTCAAAATTTTCAGAATACTCAAAACCCCAAACGACCACCTCAAACTCAGGTGAGAGTGACAAAGGATATAGATTCCTCAGAAAACCAAAAGGAGGAAATAGAATATCAGGAAATGACCCAAGAAGAGGAGAACGAGCAGATAGACTACGAGAACTCAGCCGAATATCAGCAATATCTGGACGGTTGCAGTCCACACAAGGAAGAAGAGCCGACGGAAGAAAATACAGATTATTAGTAGATTCTGTATCTTCACTCAATTTAATAAAGGAATCAGCTCTACCATTAAATCAACCGACGCATCAATTTATAAAAAACTTTGTAATGGGGAATGATAAACATCAATCGAATAGTGCAACATATCTTAATTACTTAGGAAAGAATCACCTTTTTAACATAGTCGACGATGACTTTCCTTTACCAGAGGAAGGTATAATAGGTTTACCATTCTTAAATAAATTTGAAAGATATGCTCTTACTACAAATTATTTAATTTTAGAAAACAAAAAGCTACCATTACATGATGACGGAGAATACATATCACAACACTCAAGTTTAGTTTGTCAAATTAAAATAGAAGAAAGTAATCAAGACGTTTAGATAGAGAATCAAGAAGGAATATCAGATGGTATTCACCGAATAAAAAATAATAAAATAACTTTACGAATATTTAATTATAACATAAAACCCATAGAAATATCAAAAACTATAAATTACGAAAGAATAATATCTATTGAGTCAAGAGATCAAATTTATAATTCTAAAAAGGAAAACAAATTAGGATCAGAAAGATTAATCGAATTATTGAAAACTTAAAAACTGGATCACATTGAAAATCAAATCAAAGAAGAAATAAAAAAAAGTAATAATTAAATACAACGAAATATTTACTTTAGGCACAGGCCCACTACCGTGCACAACATCAACCGAACACAAAATCGCCCTAAATTCAGAAAAGGTAATAAACCTCAAATAACACAAATTACCCGACGAACATAGAGAATTTACATTAGAAGAAACACAAAGACTATTGGATAAAGGAATAATAAGACACTCACAATCATCATTCAACTCACCATTATGGGTAGTCCCCAAAAAGGGAAACAAATTAAGATTGGTAGTAGACTATAGACAGGTCAATAAAGATACAGATCAGGACGCTTACCCTCATCCAGTGATAGACGATATACTAGATCATTTAGATCAAGCTAAATTCTTCTCCGCGTTTGATATGAGTGCTGGTTTCCACCAGATCCCGATGGAAGAACAATCGAAAAAATATACAACTTTTTCAACTTCACAAGGACACTTTGAATATAATAGGATGCCCTTTGTCCTCAAAAATGCTCCAGCTCCATGCTACAATTAAAAGAACTTTTATGTAATGCACCAGTACTAAAATTTCCAAATTTTAAAGAAGAATTTACACTTACAACAGACGCTTCGAATCAACGATTAGGAGCTGTATTATCGCAACAAGGGCATCCATGTTTATTTATCTCAAGAATGAACCCGCACTGGAAAAACCCGTGATTACCGAACAACGGATATTAGGAGATAAGGAGAAGGTAAAAATTAAGGAACCATCAGAAGAAGGAGAAGAAGAAGAAGAAGAGGAAGAGGAAGAAGAAGATAATCAATTATATAAAGGATTCTTAGAATGGAAAGAAAACCCAGTAACAAATAATAGAGTTAAAATTAAACCAAACGCTGAAGAAAAACTTTGGAAATCAATAGATAAAACAGGCACGCGTGATTACAACGAGGAAAATTGTATACTTTATTTAGGATTATTGATAACAGAATTTAGAGATAGAGGATTAAACATAGTAAGATTGATTTTTGGTGACCCAAACTTTACACCAATTGAAAAGGAAACTCTTTTGGAAATATCACAATACATATTTCTAATTATTACCCTGAAATAGGATTTCATATATGTTTTAATAAAACCAGAGAATTAACTAACGAAGAAAAGGAAACCATCATTAAAGAAGCTCACGCTAACCACCTTGGAGAGAAAAATACAATACAAAAGGCAAGAGAAATTGGTGAATGGAAGAATATGGATGAAGAAATTAAGGAATATGTAAAAGCATGCCCTATTTACCAATTGCAAAAGACAACAAGAGTTACTAATCAAGCACAATCAATCATTCCAGACACACCTACTAACCCTAAAGAAAAAATCGCATTAGATGTTTTTGGTCCACTGCCAGAAAGAAAACTAGGTAATAAATATATTTTAAGTATTCAAGACAGATTAACATGCACAGAAAAAACGGAAGATAAACTTTACATCGATTTCCGACCAAAGATTCTCTGCAACAAAAATTAACTTCACAGGATAAACTTTACATAAATATCGGTTAAACTTTCTTTTGTTTTTCCATGACAAACACATGTATTTTGAAAGACGCGAAGTTGTCTGAACAAAACTTTATCGCTATGATTGGTCGTACGATTGATCGTATGTTTTATATTTATATATATATATATATATATATATACGGAGCCCCTAACACAATACTCACTGATCAAGGAACAAACTTTTTGTCGGAATTAATGCAACGATTTGAAGTTGCATTAAATATCAAGCATATAAAGACAACATCTTTCCACCCACAAGCGAATGGTAATATAGAAAGAATGCATTCCACTTTAAAAAATCTAATTAAAACATCAATGGAAGATAATGGTAAACAATGGGATGAAAATTTGAAATTCATTACATTTGTAATTAATACAATGAATTAATACAATTAATACAATTAATACAATGCATGCAAACGTCAACTTTTGAGGTGGGTGTTGCAAAAAGCATATTTATACCACGAGGAATGGAAACTAATTATAGGAATAAATCTAACCACAAATGAAAATAGCTTTCACGGTTTAGAACAAGGAATTAATTTAATAGAACAGATATGCGGAAATGAATGTATAGCAAAGAACGAAATAAGATTAGTGAAACATAGAATTAACAAATTAATAACTAAAACTACAATTTTGCACAAATTACTAGGAAAACAAAGACTTAAAAGAGGACTAGCTAATTTCATAGGTGATATTTCAAAAACCCTTTTTGGAACCCTGACGGAATCGGACTTGAACGAAATAAATACAGATTTCGACAAATTGTATAATAATAATGAAAGAATAGTTTCCGTTTTGAATAACAAAACAAAGATCTTCAAAGTAATGTTAGATACAGACCGTGAAGTGGTAGATAGGATTGCACTGGGATCTCGAGTAATTGAAGGCAATACTAAAGATAATTTTATCAACACAAAATTAATTTCAATAAATATCTTAATTGACGAAATAAACAAAAATATAAATATAGCAATAGATGCTATCAATAATGGTAGATATGGAATTATACATCCAAAGATTTTAACACACGAAATTTTAAAAAATACTTTAGAAGAATTTGAAATGCAACATTGAACAAAATACCATAATCCTGATCATTGAAAACGAAGAAGGATCTGTAAAAAGAATAATCCCTATGCCAAACAAATTTGGTAAAATATTCCTTTCCATAATTCCTGACCGTGATTTGATAATCGACTTCGAAGACAGTTACGTACCGACCGATAAAGAGACAATTAACGAATGTAAACAAATAAATAGACATTTAATATGCAAAAGAAATCAGCCAAATTAAAAAATTTATGAAACAAACACGTGTGAAGCAAGTTTGCTAAGAAGGTATGCAGGAGTAGCTTGCTCGCAGTCCCCTTATTTGCTCCACAAGGAGACGTATATACCGGTAATAGGAGGCTATATTATAATTCCGACAACAGACATAAACCTAGATATAGTATGTGGAGAAAAAATCAAACCGATCCAAATCAAAGTTGCCACATTGGTCACCGGCGAAAATTGTGAAATATATAGTAACCATGATAAACTTCATTTATCAAAAAACTTAAATATGACTAAAACCATTATTGTCAACGAAACTTACGATACGCAACAGAATTTAGGAAACTTAGATAGTTTAAAGAATAAATTAATTCTAATGCCAAAACAAATTGATGTGGATATACTTAGGAAGGCTCAATTAGGTTTGAACAACATCCGGGAAACGCTTAATAATATGTCTACTCATAAAGAACCAAAAGGTTGAACTGAAATTGCTTCGGAATGGTTACAGCGTTTAGGCTATGCAGCAATAGGTTCGATAACTAAATACGCGCTTTTCAAGTGTGGAGTGCTAAGATATATAACTAAATGTATACTTAAGAGAATTATCCTTTTTTGTATAAAAAATAAAGTAGAAAATCAACCTAATGTCGTAACTTATACAACAGGTGTAGAAGCAGTGCAACAACGAGCGTCTTTATTACGAGCAGTAAACACGAAAAAGATTCATTTGTAAAATTAAAGAATTTCGAGGACGAAATAATGTCTAAAGAGGGGGGTGTTATATACCCTGCTTATAAGCATAATAATACTCCCTATATATGTAGTATAATCAATACAATATGTAATCGATACCACGTAAGCTTGTAATTGCGCATGTACTTCATGTACTACTTCATGTACTTTCTGGTACTTCCTATAGGTAGAAGGTTCCAAAAGTACCGTCACATATGAGCCACCCACTTGGGGTCGGTCCCTTAGTTCTCGCCTCGTCGTCTTGTACATTAGTCGCGCTTATCAACCCTTTTTGTCATAACTTTTGAGTAATCTTCGACTAATACAATATATATATATATATA
>CAKNXH010060830.1:127718-183725 GCA_932178445.1 Andricus quercusramuli | reverse complement strand
ATCAAGTTCCTAATTGGCGATCCCTGTGACCCATAAGAAAGAATTCAACAGAAGTTTAATCAGTAATTAATGTTTATATAAAAAACTAGTGAAAATGTGATGTACTTTCTCATTTGAGCTCAAATTTAAAAAGTGTTTAGTTAAGAAAAATGTTAATCGTTAAACTCTTTAATGTTTCTAGCTATAAAATAATCTGACATAATCAGACAGACCAAATACAGACAGATGGTAACAATTCGGAGAGTAAAAATAAACCATCGAAAAAACATAAAGCGATGTCAATTTGGAAAAATTCCAGTCAAATAATGAGTCAAATAAAATCACTTAAAAAGATTGTTATAGAAGTTTCAAAAATCGAAGAGACTTCAATCACATAAAGACTACATTTTTAAAAAATATATAAAAGAAATTTTTCGTGGTTTTTAGAAGGACTAACAGAAATTAACAACTAACAAATACATGAAGACAGTATACGCAATGAACGTTGATAAACAGAAGAACGAGTTTTCACTGAAACTACTGATAAGGAAACGCGCGAAACTAAAATAAATTTAAAATGTAAGAGAAACTGTCATTATTTCATAATACTTTGATAAATTTTGTTAATATTTAGAATATCTGTCTGTAGATTAACAGAAATATTGCGATATTTATTTATAAAAATAGATTCAATAATACGACGTTAATAAGTGTTTTTTCGGTAGCTAATATTTTAATGTGTTTAAACTCGAAATCAAAAAAGTGATTAAAATTCCATGAATGTTGTGACAAACCTGTATTTAAATTCCTAGCTACACAATCTCTTTTGTGTTCAGCAATTCTAGTTTTTAATCTCCTGCCAGTTTCACCTATATAAACCTTATTACAATATCTACATTTAATCAAATAAACAACACAAGATAGATTTTCAACAGAATCACTGTCTTTTTTCTTTAGTAAATAATCATTCAAAGTAATAATGTTTTTAAAATAAACATTAATATTGATTTTTTTAAGTGAATTCCACAAACGTGCAGAGAAACCTTGAACGTAAGGTAAAGTAACTTTAATATCAAATCTTTTATAAGTATCAATCCATTTTTGTTTTGTTATTATTACTATTGTTGTAAATCTCATGAATGCGTTCAGTAATAATGCCATTAACAAAGTCAAGTGGATAATTGTTATATAATAAAGTTGTTTTTAATTGATTTAAATTTTCTTTTTTAAATTGGATATCACTTAATTTAACGCATCTATCGACTAAACCTTTTATTAAATCAATTTTATGACAAAATAAATTATGTGAATTGTAATGTAAATATCTTCCAGACCAAGAAGGTTTTTTATACCAATTGGTTAATAAATCACCATTTGGAGTTTTAATAATTTGTAAATCAAGATAGTTAATAACATTATTTAGCTCGCACTCATGAGTAAATTTTATACAATCTTCAATACTATTGAACACATTAAGGAAAACTTCAATTTTGTCAGTAGGGACAATAGCTAACACTATAGGGAGGGACATAGCTAACAATAGGGACACTTATCAACGTCCTATTATTGAATCTATTTTTATGAATAAATATCGCAATATTTCTGTTAATCTACAGACAGAAATTTTAAATATTAATAAAATTTATCAAAGTATTATAAAATAATGTCAGTTTCTCTCACATTTTACATTTATTTTAGTTTCGCGCATTTCCTTATCAGTAGTTTCAGTGAAAACTCGTTCTTCTGTTTATCAACGTTCATTACGTAGACTGTCTTCATGTATTTGTCAGTAGTTAATTTCTCTTAGTCCTTCCAAAAACCACGAACAATTTCTTTTATATTTTTTTAAAATATAGTCTTTATGTGATTGAAGTCTCTTCGATTTTTGAGACTTCTATAACAATCTTTTTAAGTGATTTTATTTGACTCATTATTTGACTGGAATTTTTCCAAATTGACATCGCTTTATGTTTTTTCGATGTTTTATTTTTACTCTCCGAATTGTTACCATCTGTCTCTATTTGGTCTGTTTGATTATGTCAGACTATTTTACAGCTCAGGTAAAACCTTTTATATTAATCTGCGAAAAAAAGTTTGTATTCAATCTAATTCTCGATTTCTTTTAAAACATTAGTAATTTCATTTTTATTTATTATTTAGGTTTAAAACCTTTTGAAAAAGGTACGCAATTGTTACCGAAACATCAAGGCATGAGAAGGAGGTTTTGATTAAAAATAAACATCTGAGTCAAAAAATGCTTTTTGTCTCAATTTATTTTTAATTTATGTGGACCGTAAGACTTAAACAAATTCTCCAAATTTTCAAATTCATAAAAATTATCGGACAAAGAAAGGATTGAGTTGTACCCATCAAATCATTATACCACACAACAAGTCAGCAACGTTCTGGTTACTATGGGTTATTTATCTTACATCTTGGAAAGGTATGGTGCTGTCACAAGACAACAAATTGGAGATTGGATACATACCAGTAGAAAATTAGTTACTCTTAAGGAACAGCGTACTTTCTTGATAAGATGTAGAAATAATGCCTTATTTCCAGCTCATATTAAACAAAATTTACATAAATTTAATATATTCAATTTAAATTATAATTTGATTTCTAAATTTGAAAAAACAAAATTTAATTTTCAAACTAAATGTCTACGTTTAGAAATTGAAAACAGTGTAAAAAATATTGAAGAATTAAGTCGATTTTCAAATTATTTAAAATATCGTTTTTCAAGAGTTCTATCTGATGGCTCTATGAATAAGTTTTTTGACTTCGAAATCTGAAATATTCAAAGCGAGAAGAATGTATTAAAAAGTTCGATTCATTGAAAAGTAGGTCTTTAGCTTTTAATAGAGAAATTACTGATTTTAGATTAAACAAATGTTTTACGAATTTATCGAATGTTGAAATCCCTGATGAGGTTGCGGAAACTTTAGCTTTAGGAAACAAATTTGAAGTTCCTTTAAATGTTAATAAAATTCCCATCAACAGTTTGGTTGTAAATATTGAAAATTCAATCAAAAATATTAAAGAAGAAGATTTAAAATTTAATATTTGAAAAACTGTTACTCAAATAATTTCAAATCAAAATGACAATAATAAATTAAAAAATTTAGAAAAATCTGTTCAGTTGGTGGAAAATTTTCAAAAAGAACATGAAGATTCAATTTGTGTAAAAGCTGATAAAGGAAATTTAACGGTTGCAGCCAATAGAGATGATTATAACATTACAGTTTAAAACATTCTTAAGAATGATATTTTATACAAGAACATTAAAACTAGTATGGTTCCAACCATTGAGAATAAATTTAATGACATAGCTTTTAGATGGGAAAATAAAAGATTAATTAATGATCGATGTGCATACCGTTTGAGAACTCACAGTAGTGTCATAGCAAAAGCTTATGAGCTCCCTAAAGTTCACAAACCTAATTTAAGTTGGAGATTGATTGTTTCCACTGTTGGTTCTCCTACTTACAATTTATCTAAATACATTTCACATATTTTAAAACCAGTTTTTATTAACACTAGTTCGTTTGTAAAAAATAGTTGGGAACCTAAAGATTGTTTAAAAAACATTAATGTACCAAAAACTAATTCAATAGTTTCTTTAGATGTAGTGTCTATGTTTGATAGCATCCCACTAGATCTTGCTTTAGATTGCATTGAAGAAAAACTTAATTTAAATCATAATTTAACAAAAATAACCAAAAATGAATTTCTTATTGCTACCTGAACGGTTTTTAATGGTATTGTTTTCTCCTTTGATAATAAATTTTATAAGCAAGTTTCAGGTTGCCCCATGGGTTCACCTTTATCTCCAGTTTTAGTAGATTTAGTTTTACAAGATGTCGAAAAAAGAGCTTTAAGTTCATTAGATTTCACACCTATTTTCTACATACGCTATGTCGACGATATTTTAGCTTTGTCCCTACTGACAAAATTGAAGTTTTCTTAAATGTGTTCAACAGTATTGAAGATTGTATACAATTTTCTCACGAGTGTGAGCTAAATAATGTTATTAACTATCTTGATTTACAAATTATTAAAACTCCAAATGGTGATTTATTAACCAATTGGTATAAAACACCTTCTTGGCCTGGAAGATATTTAAATTACAATTCACATAATTGATTTTGTCATAAAATTGGTTTAATAAAAGGTTTAGTCGATAGATGCGTTAAAGTAAGTGATATCCAATTTAGAAAAGAAAATTTAAATCAATTAAAAACAACTTTATTATATAACAATTATCCGCTTGATTTTGTTAATGGCATTATTACTGAACGCATTCATGAGATTTACAACAATAGTAATAATAAAAAAAAAATTAATGGATTGATACTTATAAAAGATTTGTTATTAAAGTTACTTTACCTTACGTTCAAGGTCTCTCTGAACGTTTGTGGAATTCACTTAAAAAATTCAATATTAATGTTTATTTTAAAAACATGAATACTTTGAATAATTATTTACTCAAGAAATAGACAGTGATTCTGTTGACAACTTATCTTGTGTTGTTTATTTGATTAAATGTAGATGTTGTAATAAGGTTTATATAGGTGAAACTGGCAGGAGATTAAAAAATAGAATTGCTGAACACAAAAGAGATTGTGTAGTTGGGAATTTAAATACAGGTTTGTCACAACATTCATGGAATTTTAATCACTTTTTTGATTTCGAGTTTAAAAACATTAAAATATTAGCTACCGAAAAAAACATTTATCAACGTCATATTATTGAATCTATTTTTATAGATAAATATCGCAATATTTCTGTTAATCTACAGACAGAAATTCTAAATATTACCAAAATTTATCAAAGGTACGTAATTGTTACCGAAACGTCAAGGAATGAGAAGGAGGTTTTGATTAAAAATAAACATCTGAGTCAAAAACTGAATTTGATTCATTGAACTGTACAATTTATAAAAGTTATACAAATGTTTTTTGCAGTATAAGTGCATTTAATTGAAATTTTGTTAATAAAAAAGAGTTAATAGTTTTCATTCTATACGTTCAAATAATTGAGCGTTTGAATAAAAAATTCTAATCTCAATGTTAAAAGTTTATAATTCAAGAGTTTTTAAAATTTATTGAAAAACTAACTAGGAAATTTTGATAAAATTTTTTTTTTATTACAGGATTTCACCAAATTTAGGAAAAATGGGGTCTCTTCAAAGGATATTTAGGACTTTCAAAAGTTTGGAAGCAACTTGAAATTATTTTATAAATCTTCAGAAACCTTTTCAAAGTTAAAATATTTTTAATCTGTTCAAAACTTCTCAAATTCCTAATTATATTTTAAAGTGACTCAAATTTTTCTTAAAATTTGAAAAAATCTTTCAAAATTAAAAAAATTGCCTTAAAATCTTCCATATTTTTTTTCGAAATTTTTAGAAACATTTTGAAACATGTGAAATTTTCTTTGAATATTAATTTTTAATTTAAAGAATCATTTAAAATTTTTCCAGGTATCTTAAGAAAGTTTTTTGTATGGTCTTGAAACCTTTCACAATTCTTAAAAAGCTTCTATTTTTTCAAATCTTCCTAAATTTACATTTTGTAATAAATTTTTCGAAATATGTTCAAACTTAAAATTACTTTTTGGTCTTTCTAAAACGATTCGAATCTTTTTTTTAAGCTTCTCAGAATTAAAAAAAATGCCTTAAAATATTCCAGATGCTTTTTTGACAATTTAAACAAAAAATTTAAATTTTTAAAAATGTTTTAATATAATTCTCTGAAAATTAATTTTTCTAAATAAAAATCATCTGAAATTTTGCCAACAATTTTATGAAATTTTTTTACTCTCTTAAAAGTTTTTCAAATTCTTAAGATGTAAATTATTTTCTCATCTTTTCAAAACTTCTGAATATGTGTTGAAATAATTTGTTTTTCCTCAAATTTGTTGAAATTCTGCAAAATTGCAAAAATTGTCCTATCATTTTCCAGGTTCTTTTTTGACATAATTTGAAATGTTCAAAAGTCACAACTTAAAGTTAACTTTCCAAGATAAAACCGAAATCATTTGAAATTTTCCCAGAAATATTATTGTCAGTAGCAGTAATTTTTTGGTTGCCGCTACCAGTGAGGTAACAAAATGTTAAAAAGAGAATGCTTTCCCAATTTAAATTTATTTAAACTTAAATCTCTCGATTTTAAATTATAAATCTCTCGATTTTAAATTATAAATCTTTCGATTTTAAATGATTTAGATTAAAAATTTGGTGCTTTGAGAAATTACACTTATTACACTAAATTTTATTACACCAGTTGAAAAAGTTGTAAAATATCAAAGACTACAAACACATTTTTAATTTTCAAATTAGTTTTCAAACAAAAATGGGATTTTATTTCATTTTGACTGATTTAAAATGTTTGTGTTCAGTTTCAAAAACATTTGCAATTTGAAACCAGTTTGATTAAAAAATGTGATACTGTTCAACGTAAAAACTTATCAAATTCCAAAATTTAAGGAATATTTTATCTACAACATTTATTTTTTTACGATATTTTAATTTTGAATTTTTCAATTTTAAATTAGTCAGGCTCAAAAGTTTGGGTTTGAGAAATTACACTGATCAGCCTATTGCTTTTTCAGAAAATTATAAATAAATAATAAATTTAACATCGTCTTGAGATTCAAAACCCCTTTTATTGAATATATCTACATATAGCAATTATTTTTACTCATGCCAGAAAAGTACCATTTTTCATCATCGGGTTTTTAATACAAAAGCCTATTAAAAAAATATTAATTATAAAATGATTTTATCGTATATTTGAAAGTCACATTTAATATTCGAATTAAATCGAACGATTGTTTTAACTTGCTTGAAAATTGGCCAAATGCTATAATTTCATACGTATATTATCATCAGTACTTGCCACATTAGTGATTTGTCATTGATAAGAGATCACAACTGCCGTGATTTAAGAGAACACCGTACCGTTAACTGCAATTCGGATAAAGTCACCTGAACGCAGTTAACGGTAGGCTGCTCAAGGGACTTATCCGCAATGCAGTTAACGGTGTTCTTCCAAATCACGGCAGTAGGCCATTGATATTAGAAAGTAATAAATTTAAAAAAAACTTTTACTTGTTTCCGTGATTGTTTTTTTTATATTTTTCAACTTTAAAATTTGTAAATAATAAATATTAACTGTAAATTATCAAAATAGCTTAGCCCGTAGATATTCTGTACTAATTTTTAAATTAATGAATTTTTCTGTGTAATTTAGATAATCTAACCGCTAATTATAATTTAAAAAACGTATGCACTACAAGCAAGAATGGAACATGTTTTGTTATTGCAAAATTAACGTCAAAGCTATTTAAGTTTGCACTTTAAAATTATGCGGGAAATCACGGAGCCAATAAATGCTTATTCCTTGCATATGCGCACGAAGTTTAAGATCGCTGCTGGCTGTTACCACCATGTTACTAGTTTGGCAGGTAACGGATGCAAACAAGCCTCCATAGTAAACTACAGTGATTATCCCGTTACTAGATAGGAAGCTGACATACAAGTAACAATTCCTCTCATAACACGTGGTAACTTAGTGTTTAATTTATGAGTAATGTTTTTAATTGTTCATAAAAAAAGATAGAGTTCGCCGGATGCAGGAAAAGTCAATGAAAAGCTCATAACATAAAGAAAAAACCACTATCACTTTATTAATAGAAGTTAAGTTCAGTTGACTAAGACCCTTTTCTTTTCATGTAGTACACTCAATTGCACTCAAGCTGCAAGTCGAGAGGAAAGGTGACACGCACACAAACTTCAAACGAGAAGGAAACAGACACCAGCATAATGATTATCGCTTTCGAAATATATTCTTAATTTGCTGATTTTCCGAACATACCGCCCGCCGCGTGAGAAGATGCATCACGAAGCACAATAAGCATATAATAAAGTCCTCTCACAAGGTAGCTCTGGTACCGCCCGCCGTATGAATTAGAAGAGATAGAAGCCAACGAAAGTAAATAAATCATAGAGAAAAAGCACTAAACTATTCAATTTAGGTCTAAGCCGCCCGCCATGATCCAATAGTATATTAGTGAGGAAAATAAATATAAAGGTACACAAATTAATACTAATTCTTAATACTAAGCTTTAGATCTCGCCCCGTTCTTTCGATCTTACAGGTAAGAGACAGATTTGAGTAATCGGTCGAGCATACTCAGAAATAGAAGTTTTTACTCGAACTGAACGCACTAAATCATCCTTTTGCCTTATAACATTTTATAATTCGGCCTAGTAACCATCGGGATGGCGATAGCGAATCATGCTTAATAAGAATAATATCACCAATCATAAGGTTTAGTTTTTTATTGAACCACTTGTAGTGTTTTTGCAAAGATTGGAAGTAATCAATGCCCCATCTTCTCCAGTAAATTTCAGAAATTTTTTGAACCAGTTCCCAGCGTGTTAATCGATTTTCTGTAACAAATTCCACGGATGGTTCCGGAGTACTAGTCAAAGATGCTCCTATTAAAACATGTCCAGGTGTTAAGTAAGCCTCAATGCGAGTTAGAAGTGTAGTAAACTCTTCGTAAGTAAGAGTGTGTGCGCCAACAATTCGCTTCAGGTGGTGTTTAAAGCTTTTAACGCCCGCTTCCCATAAACCCCTAAAATCAGGAGCAGAGGGAGGTATGAAATGCCACGAGGTGCCCTCTGTAATAAATTCGTTATGTAAGTCATTATCGAGTCTAAGTTTCAGGATGAAATTTTTTAATTCTTCATCAGCCCCGTGGAATGTCGTGCCATTGTCACTATACAAGTGGGCTGGTCTTCCTCGCCTAGAAGAAAATCGCTGGAAGGCGGTAAGAAAGGCAGTAGAAGAATAGTCGGACACGAGCTCCAAGTGTATAGCACATGTGCAACAACAAACGAACAGTGCTACGTAAGTTTTATGACTCTTGTTACCTCGCCCAGGGGCAAAACGTACATTGAAGGGGCCTGCATAGTCTACCGCAGTAAGTGTGAAAGGGCGATTAGGGGTTACTCTGAAATCAGGTAGATTCCCCATCAATTGCTGGGAAAGACTCGCTCTTTCTCGTGTACACTCCAAGCAACCCTTAATTAGGCCTTTAACCATAGAGCGCGCCCCTAAGATCCAAAAACGCTGTCTGAGCGCATGTAGTGTTAATTGTAGGCTACCATGTAATGATCTAATGTGAGCATGCGCAGCTATAAGTTCACTTAGGTGATGACGTGGTAAAATAATGAAATGCTTTTCATCATAACTGATAGGAACATACCGTAGTCTCCCTCCTAGTCGTAAGAGACCAGTCGAATCCAAAAATGGATTCAAGTTTTTAAGAGGCGAATTTTTTGCAATTTCCCCGTTTTGGCTCAAAGCCTTCAGTTCAAGTCAAAGGGGTTGATTTGAGCAAATTCATCCAAAATAAGCAGTCACACGGAACAATTTCGGCCAGGATGAAAATTTAAACACTAAATTAAATGGATCTTTCATCTCACTTAATACGTGATGACTTTTTTTTACTCGCGTTTCCAAATCTGTCACCATAGTGGGTGCTTCAACATTTTCTCTGGCGATAGTCCCCGCGTAGCGCAGTCAGCAGAATTATCCTTAGTCGAAATATATCGCCATTTGGCACGAGGGACAAGCTCGTGAATCAGGGAAACTCTATTGGCGACAAAAAATGGCGAATTTGAGGGATGCTTTCCGAGCTAAGCCAAAACAGTCACCGAATCGGTGTGACAAAGCGTGGGGACATTTTCAAGAAACATGGTATCCATCAGAAATTTGAGAGTCTTAGCCAGTAAGGCTGCTCCACATAATTCTAAACGTGGAATTGACACGTATTTGAGAGGAACCACTTTAGATTTAGGCATTAATAAGCTAACTTGAGCATTATTCAGATCTTCACTGAGAATTCTAAGATACACAGAAGCAGAGTAGGCCTTAGAAGAAGCATCAGAAAATCCATGAGTCTCAAAATTTAAATTTGATTGCAGTTGGCCTGTCCACCTAGGAACCTTCAAAGATTCTAGTTTTTCCAAAGAATCATGATAATCAGACTTCTGAATGCGAAGGTCGTCAGGCAACTTCTCATCCCAATCGAGCTTTTTTAGCCAAAGCTCTTGCATTAGTATCTTAGCCACAAAAATTACTGGAGTTAACCAACCCATTGGATCATATAGCTTAGCTATAACAGAAAGTACAATCCGCTTAGTTGGAATGTCGACAGGCGAGGAAGTCACTTTAAAGAGAAACGCATCAGACTCAGGATCCCAAAATAAGCCCTGTCTTATATATATATATATATAAGCCCTGTCTATAGCCCTGTCATGTTTGCCAAAAGGACAATCTTCCAATAATTCTGAATCATTAGATGCCCATTTTCGCAAGTAGAAACCACCGGCTTCCAACAATTGAGATACTTAAACTCTCTTTTCCTTAGCTTGTATTTTAGTATCAGCACGAAACAAAACATCAACGACGTAGACATTTTGTTCGAGGATACTTTTGGCTGAAGGGAATTTATTTCCTTCGTCATGAGCTAATTGTTCAATAACTTTATTAGCCAAGTAAGGAGCACAGGCAGTACCAAAAGTGATAGTCAAAAGTCGATAGGCCACCATTTTTTTTGTAGCAGAGTACCATAAAATTCTTTGATAATTGCAATCACGAGGATCCACTAAGATTTGTCTGAACATTTTTTCAATATCAGCCATATAAACAAGACGAGGCGATCTCCAATTCAAGATAATTGAGACTAAATCATTTAGAATCTTCGGACCAATGTGCAAGTGCAAATTCAAAGAACTGTTGTTCGAAATTAAGCTTGACGCGTTAAATACAACTCTTAGCTTTGTAGTAGAACTGCTTTCTCTCAAGACCGGGTGGTGAGGTAAATACACCTTCTGAGAGGAAGTATCTAGCTCTTCCTCTTTTACAAGTTCCATATGTCCTAATTTTTCATATTCAGATAAGAAATCCGAATATTCTTGGAACAATTTAGGGTTTTCAGATAATCTTCATAGAACCTTATCCAATACAATTTTGGCTCTCGAAAAGGAGGCACCAGTTGTGATTGGTGGCTCATTTTTAAAGGGTAATCGTATCAAGTACCGTCCATCGTTAGTGCGTTGGTGTGTCATGAAGAAATGTTCTTCACAAAGTCTTTTATCGTCTGTTAAAGGGTCTCTATTTGGAAGTTCTTCCAACTCCCAAAACTTGGTCAAGTCTTCATGCAAGACTTCAGAAGTTATACTCTGATGTACCGTAAGAGGGACGCTTTTCTCCATCTTATTCCCTATAACTGGAGCTGTAAGAGTGCCTAACACACCCTGTTGTAGGCCAGGTAATAAGCACGATCCATATTTATCCGCGCCTGAAATCAAATCTATTTGTTGGGAACCGAATGAGTTAGGATCAGCCAACTTCAATTCATACAAATGAGTATCGCTTTTCCAATTAGGTCTTTCAGGCGACGTGTAAGAGGTAAGATGGAGCAATACTAAGGCTTTAATTAGGACTTCAAGACTGTAGTTTTCAGTAGGAAGCAAATTTAATCGTGCTAATTTTCTTGAAGAACCTATATTAATTCCACCAACGCCGTAAACTACGGCTTTAACCTTTTGGAAACTAGGATTCAAAATTTTCATCACCCTTTCTGCGATAAAACAACATTCCGAACCTTGATCTGATAAAACTCTAAATTTATGAGTCTTCCCGTTATCTGCTTGTAATGTGATGATTGCTGTCACTAGCAACTTTGAACACGATATGTTCGGATGATCATTTAAGAAATGGTATGAAAGATCATCGTTTGATTTATTATTTAGTGAGACATGATTTGCTCTCGCCATCTGAGCTACGGTACCAGTATAGTTATCTGGTGGAGCTGAAGAGCCCGAAATTGCCAATTGAGAGTGCAAAAACGCAATGTCAGTTGATGGCGTTGTGATAGATTCGAAGTTATTTACATGTAACAAAGTGTTATGTTTCCTTCCACATTTACCACATTTTAATTTGCTTGTACAATTAAAGGGCCTATGACCAGGCGTGAAACAATTATAACAACCCTGGTGACGAGTAACTACTTCTTTAAGACCTTCAACTGACAATGCTTTAAATTGACCACATTTAAACAATGGATGATTTTCCTTACATAGGAGGCATTTTGAAGTGGAAGATGCATTATGACTCCGAAGTCCTGATTATTTAGCATTTTTATTCTTGTCTTGTGAGCTCGTTTTGGAATTAGTCTTTGAAGCTTGTATAGCTTCTACAACGCGAATGCGTTTTTCTAAAAATGAATCAAGTTCCTTGTAAGTAGGATAATCAGATTCGCAACCAATTTGCATCTCCCATTCCTTTAAAGATTGAATATCAAATTTATTGGTCGTTAAAAATACTAACAAATCACTCCAAGAATCAATTGGTCGATGTAAATTTTTTAGAGCCCCCAAAGACTCATTTGTAGTGTCGCATAATTTTTTTAGATCCGCTAGACCATTATTAGATACATTCGGGAGACTAATTAATTCCTGTAATTGAGTTGTAATGACAGCTCTCTTATTATCATACCTAGCCCTTAACGACTCCCAAGTGGAAACAAAATTAGCTTCAGTTATTATTACATGTTTCAACAGTTGTTCAGCTTCACCTTTTAAAGAAGACTTCAAATAATGTAATCTTGTTACCTTTGATAAGGAATCATTTTGAATAATTGGCGCATCAAACATGTCTCGGAAATTTTCCCAATCCTTATACTCCCCAGAAAATGCAGGCAAAATGATTTGCGGAAGTTTAATCGGTAAAAAATCATGTCACGCAATTAGCGATTGATTCATGTTATCAGACGTGTTAGACACGGGAGTGATCAAATCTAATTGATTGATCAAAAAATCATGAGCACTTAAACAAGCATCTTCAACTTGCAATATTTTATTCTCAGTGAAATAATCGCGACTTTCGCGTCCCGCTGTGGTAGCCGTTGCTTTAATTTGTAATTGTAACTGTTCACATTTTTCCCATCTTTGATCGAGGAGTTCAATTCTTGATTTTACAATAGCTGACGTAATGTTAGACTTTCCTAGTTTTTTTAAAATTATTTTCAGTCCTCAAAATTCCTTGACAGACTTCTGTTAACTCCGAGAGTGAAGGCTCCATTTTTTAAAACAATTATTCAAAGAAATATGTATGTATGTATACCATTAAGCCATTTCCAGGTGGATAGTTTCTTGTAGAAAATAACTACAAGTGTGGGCTCACCACCCCCACGACACGCCAACAGCACGCAGTTAGTAGTATTCCCGAACGGTCACCCATCCAAGTACTAATCGCGCCCAACACTGCTTAACTTCAGTGATCTAACGAGAACTGGTTTTTTCAGCGTGGTATAATATATATTATATATATATATATATATATATAAAATATATATATATATATATTTCAGTATGGTATATTATTAAATATAATTCAAGAAAATTGGTTATTATTAATTTCACGAGCCGCAATAATAGTTCACAAATTGTGAAATCTCAATTTTGAGAAATAGAATCGAGTGTGCGAAAAAATCACATAATCCTTCATTCAAATACGAGTATCCATAAATCTTAGTAGTTATTGACCAAATCATTAAATTAGTTCACATAGAGAATAACTTTAAATTTTAAAAATAATCCAAAGTTATCTTACCAGCGTAGAGAGCTATAATATAAACAGGATTGTCTGAACACATAAGACCTTACATAAGTAAGAGAATAACATTTTTAAAAGTGTTGACAATCTTCAACTGGTGACCTCATTATTTCTTCACTTGAGTGGAAGAAACAGTACGGTCGATCGATCCTACGAGGACTCTATTGGATGAAGCGAGCACTCAAAACATGCTGAGGGACAGCATTATCTTCATAATAGCGCGAGAATTTCGCCTGTAGTAATGAGACTTTCGTAAATGACGTAAAGTCTACACAATGATAAATCTTGCACGTACGTGCTTTTCACAGCTAATTGTCACAAAACAAAAAAATTTAGTTCTCCATAATTGAAAAAGAATGCACAAGTCCAACCGCAGCGACTTATTTGAGTTTTATATAAACTCAGTTGCTTTAATTTTAATCAGGCAAATAAAATTGAATGTGAACCGCGAACACTTTCGTCGAACGTTACACTAGGCGACACCACAATGGCGATCGCTATTTGAATTTCCACAACGGTCTTCTGTCAAACTAGTTTACTTTTTATATTGTTAATAAAGTTTTCTCTTGACAATCCGGCTCGAAGGACCATGCTTAATTCATGAGTAATGTTTTTAATTGTTCACTAAAAAAGATAGAGTTCGCCGGATGCAGGAAATGTCAATGAAAAACTCATAACTTGAAGAAAAAACAACTATTACTTTTCTTTTCACGTGGTACACTCAATTGCACTCAACCTGCAAGTACGAATCTCCGAGTAACTAGTGGTTATCGAAGACATAACAAAGATTAGCGAACGATCCGTCGCGGTTCACAATTTTTCGCACACTGGTTCTAATTGAGGGGCGAGTCGGAGAGGTCACACGCACAAAAACTTCAAGCGAGAATGAAACTTTACACGATAGTAATAGGTTAGCTGGGAGGCGATAGATTTAGGTATAGATGTAGGTTCGATACCCAGTAGCGTTAGAAATTTCATTCGTAATATAATATTTAAAAATGTGATATAAGTATTCACTCTACATATATAGTTGCATCCTGAAAACTATTCAATGATTTTTTATTATTTTTTGAATCAACTCCGGTGATGGCGGCCATAGTCTGGGCCAGAATTGGCCGCCAAGTACATACCGGACTTATCATTTCAGCAAAGGCACGATATTGGCAGCCGATCGTCGGCAATATTTTTGGCGATACTGGGCCAGTGCTGGGCCGTATCTAACTTCGCACTTGGGTTGGTATAACTGTATGTCATTACACATTTAGTTGTTAAACATGGAAAAAATGAAATAATTTAAGAAAAAGTGACTCTTAAGCGTCTGGCGCCTGACGCCAGTTTGTCCACTAATTTCCCTTTTGTCGCTTATGAATTAAATTAGTGTTACAAAATTGGCGCCCAACGTGGGGCCAGAAAACATCATGACCGTGAAATAAAGCGCCTGAACTGAAGCGACCCAGCCGCGCTAACAAAGGCTAGCTGTCGAGCAGCCATTTTGATGAATTTTTACATTTTCAGGAAATTTTATCATATTCATTAAATTTATTTCATGTTTATTGCTGTGTTCTGAAATATTGAATATTAAATCTGTGACTATGTATTGATATTGAGATATTGATTTGATTCCTTGTTATGATGTTGAAAATGTATATCCTGTGTGATTTTATCTGCTTTTCAGGAATTTTAGTGTTTGGTAAATTTATTTGATATGTGATGTGGGGATATTTCGGTGATTCGGCAATGCGTTTATTGGGAGATTGAATATTGTCAGGAATGCTTTTGCGAAATTTTCGGCTATTCGTACGGAATTTTCGGGATTTTGTGTGAGCATTCGGGATTTTTCCTAGGATTTTCGGGAATTACGCTCGAAAGTTTATTTGTTGTTCGCGAATATTGGTACGGAATAGGGTTTTAGGTTTGGGAATTATTTTCTTTCAAACTTAGGATTGTTTAGGAAAAGCTTACCCAGTAGTTTCGCGACAGCCGTGGGTATTCGTACGGAAGTTTGAGAAATTCTTTGAATTTCGGAATTTTATCCAGGACCATCCGAGATGTTGGGAGTTTCAACAAAGTTTTGAAAGGTTCTTTTTCGGATTTCTCGAGATGGTCAGTACTGTCCAGAAGTACGGAATTTCTTAGGAAACTTCCGCGATTTCAGTGGAATTTGATTTATTTTGTTGATTTCGCGATAGTGAGTCTAATAGTACGGAATTTTAGAAATTATTCAATTCCACCAAAATTTTTGCAATTCTATCGTGATTTCGGAGCATTTTTCACATTTTTTGTGTGTGAGTATTTGCGAATATCACCGAGATTATTTCCGGACATTCGGAATTGCTTCTGGATCGCCGGTTAGAGAATTATTGTATAATTTTGGGAAAATGGAACTACATTAAGCGTGGATAGGTTATGGGCGGAAACTACCGACACCATTGTGAGCTGGGCAAGTTCGCTAACTGAGAAAGAACTTCGTGAGGTACTTGGGTACCTTAAACTTAACGTCAACGGGGATGACGCAACCCTGAGGTGGCGCTCAGTCAGCTTCCACCAGCATTGTCGACACATGCATCTCACGTGGGAGGAGAGCGGGGAGCGAGATTTAACAACGGAAATAGAATATTTCCGCGTTTCGCGTAACGTTACAACCGCATCCCCTCCGTCGACCCTCAGCGCTCCTATAGCCACCCAACTTACCCACCCAGCGGGATTTATAGCAAATTTAAATGCTTTGTCGATTGCGGAACCATTGTTCACACCAACAACAAACGTCGGTGGCGTAACCTTTGCTCGGAGTCTGGAGAACGTAGCTACGTTCTCTCCGCTCACACATACAGCGCCCTTGTACAGACCCGAAAACCGTTCTACCATGATACCTTCAGCCTTTCTGGAAGTGATTCAGTCCACGGGAATACGCATGACTTCTTTCGCCGCTGATCGCGCTCCAAATAGTGGCCTTCAAGGTGGCTTGCCCTCAACGGGTTTTCCGAATCTATCGAGCCTTCGAGAAGAGGAAACTCAGTCGAATGCAAGATATGTCACGGCCACTTTACATAACAATAATCCATTTTTTGATTCTTTTGTGGCAAACGATGATCCCTTTTACACAGATAATGTTCCCTATAGACATTTGGAGAATCAAAAAAGAGTCCAGATATCCTCTCCTAACCCGGTAAGTGGATTGCCGACCGGATTGGGCCAGAGAAGTAGGGATGATATTCACTTAATAGTGTGAAAGTGGAATATCAGCTACGACGGAAAGCGCGATAGCAGTGCGGAGGAGTTCCTTACTTAGATCGAGGAATGTAGGAAGGGCAGTTCACTATCGGATGAGGATCTTTCTAGAGCACTCCCGTTCTTATTGAAACCACCCGCGCAACATTGGTATAGTTTCCACCGCGAAATATGGGATACGTGACAGCAATTTGCTATCGCCTTGATGCGTAGGTATGGAGGGATGAATTTCCAGATGCGAGTCATGGATGAAGGACGTAAAAGGACTCAAGGTCCAAACGAGCCTATAGCAGACTATCTGCTTAACATTCGCCTGATTTTCCAACATTTCGATCCTCCAATATCGGAAAGGGAACAATTGCAGATGGCAATTAATAATTTTCACCCCAAATATTTGGAAGCCCTTCCTAAAATGGAGTATCGTACGTTTGAAGAGTTGGAAGATGCGGGCGATAGACTCGAAGCATCCAGAATGATAAGTAAGGCATATCTACCCCCTCCACCTGTCCAAGGTAGTGTTTTACCCGAATTTGCCTATCGAAATAAAGAAAGAAGGACAGAAGGGGTATCTGCTACAGAGAATGAACCTGCAATCTCGGACAAGCCGAACCTCGGAGCGAACAAAACACAAAGGAAGGGTAATAAATCGGGAACTGGCAAGAACCAAGATAAACCCAATAAGAATGCTGGAGAAAAAGGAGTAAATAATTCCCAAAATATTAATCCTCCCACCGTCAAACAAAATGAAGCGTGTGCCGTAATGGGTCCTCCCAATATTCCAATCCCTTCAGTACCTCAATTATTTGGTACATTCCCTACTATAGGTGCATATCCGTCCTATTTAAATTATGGCTTGTATCCAGGTTTTCCCCAGGCACAGTTGTTGCCAGCTCATTTTGGTTATCCTTCATTGGCTACTCAGACCGTCGAAGCGTCAAACCTTGTTACTGCTGCGGTCGGTGCTAAACAGCAAGGAGCAACTCCTCTAGTGCCGGCCCCATGAGTGTGCACAACTGCTAGTGGCACTTCAAGAGGGGAGCGAGGCTGCTGTTGGAATTGCCGAGGGCAGGGACATAACTGGCGTTCTTGCTCTCAAACCAAAACTACATTTTGCTACGTATGTGGCAAACCCGGTCAAATCTCATCGAACTGTAGCGGATGTTTGGAACCCAGACCGGGAAAAGAATAGGGGTGAGTGACAATGGGGTCCGGCCACTTTCCCCTTTTGTTGTTAAGGCCCCTCAGATTTCATTAGATCAGGTAAATGCAGTACTTGATGAGCGGCGCCTGTTCATTACAGTCAGCGTTGATGTTCGCTCACTGCATAGACTCTTTGACCCAGGCTCGTGCTGTACCTATGTATGTAAGCAGGCCTTTGACAAATTTTCGAGTTTACTTGCGAAATTAGCGGATCAACCCAGTCCAGGTATTATGTATCTTAACGGGAAGATCGAGGAGACCGCTGGTCAAGCCATTTTGCCCTTGGAGTTTTTAGGTTTAAGGAAATTTTCGCAGATTCGTTTTGCGCCGACCTTCGATTGTGAAGTTTTTCTTAGTGACGATTTTGCGGAATTATTAAATTTCGACGTTAGATTTAGGCCTCGTATTTGGAGAATAGGTGATGGTGTTTGGCGAACGTATGAAGATGCTAATATTTCTTTGTCGAATGAAGTCGCGCGAGCTTGTGCAGGTATAAAGGAATTAAAGCCTTTGATGCTGAATACCTAGAAGATTTTCTTAGAAGAAAAATTCCTCCTTTGCCAGCCAGGCTTCCTGCTACACACCTAGTAAAACACCATATTGACATTCAGGGACATTCCCGCATCAGGCAAGCTTATAGACGTCTTTCTCCCAAGGTTCATGAGTCCTTGGCAGAATCCGTCCAAAAGCTGGAAGCTGAGGGGACAATAAGCCTTAGCAAAAGCGAATGGTGCAACCCTGTGGTGATGATTAGGAAGTCTGATGGCGACTATAGGCTCTGCGTGGATTTCAGGAAATTAAACGAGGTAGCCAAGAAAGACGCGTACCTAATGAGAAATATTAGCTCCATCTTGGACAAGCTTTCTTCGGCGCGATACATTTCCAAAATTGACCATAGTCAGGCATTCCATCAGATCCCTCTCACCGATGAATGTAAGGAATTCACTGCTTTCTCAGTACCAGGCAAGGAGCTTTACCATTACAACCGTATGCCATTCGGGTTATCAGGAGCTCCAGATACGTTTCAGCGATTGCTGGACCGACTGATAACGCCAGGATTTGAGATCCATGCATTTGCGTACATGGATGACATAATTGTCGTCAGTGAAACCTTTGAAGAACACATCTATTGGTTGGAGAAAGTTTTGGATGTGATTATCAATGCCGGGCTTACGGTCAATCCCGACAAAAGTGAATTTAGTTTTAGTCGAGTCAGATATCTCGGATATCTCGTGGGTGAGACTGGAATGCACCCCGACCCGGAGAAGACCGAGCCGATAACATCTTACCCGGTACCGCCTACTTTGCGCAAACTTAGAAGATTTCTGGGTATGGTCTCGTGGTATAGGAGATTCATAAAGGATTTCGCACAAAAGGCAGAACCACTCCATCGATTATTAAAGGAAAATCGAAGGTTTGAGTGGGGGGAAGACCAAGAAAAGGCCTTTCAAGAATTGAAATCTGCATTGATCTCCGCTCCCACGTTATCTAGACCAGATTTCAGTTTACCGTTTTGCCTAAAAACGAATGCAAGTAGTACGGGTTTGGGGGCCGTCCTCACTCAAATCCAAGATGGTGTCGAACACGTCACAGCCTTTGCTAGTCAATCCGTGCAAGGCGCGGAGAAAAACTACACCGTGACGGAGCAGGAATGCATAGCGGTGGCATGGGCGGCCGAAAAGTTTAGACCTTATTTGGAGGGTTATCACTTCGTAGTGACCACGGACCATAGCAGTCTCCGATGGCTGTATCATTTGAGATACCCTACTGGGATATTGGGTAGATGGGCCCTCAAGTTACTGCAATATGATTTTGAGGTTAAACACAGAAAGGGTGCCTTTCACCATGTACCAGACGCGCTCTCACGCACGTTTGAGCCAAACTCTGAAGTGGTATGTGCCATCGGTGAGACTGATGATCTTTGGTATATCCGAACAACGAAATTGGTCCAAGAAATGCCATATCAATTTCCAGATTGGAAATTAGAGGGCGACCGTCTGTATTGTCACCGCCCAGACCACCTTACCGATCCATTGTTACCCGATTTAGAGGCATGAAAGCTGGTTCTGCCTTTGGAGCTTCGTGACGGGACAATAAGTGAAGCTCATGATACTACGACGTCTGGCCACTTAGGTGTGGATAAAACCTTCCAGCATCTTTCGCTACTTTACTATTGGCCTGGCATGTTCAATGACGTTGCAAAATATGTCCGAGCATGTCAAACTTGTCTGGCTACCAGTATATATTGATTTTTCAAGATATGTTCACGAACTGTATCGAGTTTATGCCCCTTCGAAAGGCAAATGCTGCAAATGTCCAGAAATCGTTCGAAGAATCCGTTATCTTTAGATGGGGAACCCCTGAAGTACTGTTCATGGATAATGGCACGGAGTTTGTGAACAAGTTGATTTCTAAGGCCGCATAGGAATTAGGGATTAGGCACTCGACTACCCCACCGTATCATGCTCAAGCTAATCCGGTTGAGAGGGTTAATCGTGTGCTTGAAACCATGATATCATCCTCCTTGGAGGGTGACCATCGTAATTGGGATGAACATCTTCCTGATTTCCAATTTGCGTACAATACGGCCGTACACAGTTCCACTTGAGTGTCGCCAGCGCTCTTGAATTTTGGTAAAGAGCCTAGACTGGCAAAAACGTTGAAGCGACAGGAAGAGGGAGTTCCCGATATAGTTCCAATAGCTTTAGAGGAATGGGAAGATAGAATTAGGCGATTACCGGCCCTTAGAGACCTAGTCGCACATCACTTGGACTTAGCATCTGACCGTCAGGCGAAGTATTATAATCGCCGTAGAGGAGATATTCGCTACCAAATAGGTGATGTAGTGTGGCTTAGGATTCATACTTTATCGTCAGCTATAGATTATGTTGCGAAAAATTTATCGCCAAAATATAATCCGAACCTAGTTAACGAAGGTCCCTTTTCACAGAACGAAGATGAGGAAGAAGATTCCCAAGTTCCGTCCAGGGACGGTTTAGGAGCTCCGAAGGCGTTGGGGACACTCCTGCCGTCTTCACTTCAGAAGACCCCGCGCCGTCAATCAAGCCCCTTTGCTGAGCGTCGAGCGAGAGCCGATCGACCGGAGGGACAGGTTCCCGTCATTCCCAACCGTGCCACAGGATCGGAAATACCGACCAGTGACGATACCGGAGTTGAAAAAACAGGAGCCCAGCCTCAGAGGAAACGGGGAAGGCCCCGAAGATCAGGTAGGGGAGATTCAATTGAACCAGGAGGTTCAACCTGAACCGGAGATTCAACGGGAGCCGGAGGTGGACCGAGCGGAACGCAGCCTCCGAATCGCAAGAGGGGAAGACCTCGGCGCCCGAACCTTGGCGTCCCGATCACTCAACTCATCCGACGACCTGGACCAGGGAGACCCCGGAAGCTCAAGGGGAGCCATTCCAAGGGTTCCACTTCCCCCGAAGCCAAAAAGACGGACGAGGAGGAGGAAGGGCTCCGCCGAAGGTCAGAACACAGCAATACATTTGGTTTAGTGTGGAGTCTGGTAAATAACAGACCACAATCTACATAATAATTGTGTTAGATCCTTCCTTTAATATTATTATTAATTTGCTTTATTCAGTTCAGACGTTCACGATTTCCTACTTATACTAAAATAAACTATAAAATCTTTTCTGTGATCCATCTCGATACTTCTATCCAGGAGCATTCAGATTCACGCTATAAACAGCAATCAACTATCTCACATACTAAGCAAGTCTCAAAACTTAAATTATAGTCTGGAGGTCGGATTACTGACGCTTGCCGGTCATAGACACCCGACTGGTCAGTCTGGGAAGGGGTGTTGTAACGTAGTGGCTTGCCACTCGTTGCTGATCCTCCCCCCAGACCTAACAGTCGGCACAAAAATATTCACGGCTGGCACTGTCTCGGAATGATTTAATTAAGGAATGAGAATCAGAGAATCTGTATTGTAGGAATAAATGGAAAAGAGGTTGGATAGGTCAGGGATTAGGTATAGTTAGTTAGTTAGTTTTATTTTTATATGCACGTACATTCAAATTAGGTCAGTTTAGAAACCTTTAAAAAGTTAATCTGAGGATTTGTCATCCTACCTTGAGTATGGGAGTTAGAAAATGAGAATCAATGATATAATCCTGGAAAGAAAGAAGAACTGCTGTCGAACTGTCACTCCACCTCACTCAAGCCCCCACAGAACACTACAGCAAGTGTCGCCGAACTGCCGATTTTAACACCGCACTTTTGTGGCATACTGCTATCTGATAGCGGGCCCGTCTAACGATATCTTCAGGCTCGATGGATGCAGAGAAAAGAGGGTGGCACCTGACGAGAGGGAAATTCTGGCGGGACTGATGAAAGTGGGGAGACGGAGAGCAGCGGAACGCTAGACAGACCAGTGTCGGCCGTGGACGGAATAACTTGTTGTTGCCAATCACATACTTTTGCCACGGAGCAGTTTAAAGAAAACTTATCTAACTAAGGAAGAAGTCTAGGATTCAAGGAAGGCGTCGCAGACGTTTAGTCTATACTTTCCTCCAGATTTTCTTTTGTTTCTCGTCATGAGCCGCGGTCGAGTTTAGTGTTTTTTTTAGGATTAGAAATTATGCTTGTTTAATTTCTTTGAGTAAATATGTGTTGAGTGAGTTTAGTGATTTGAGTCATTTCTGAGATTCTGGATCTAGATAAATAGCAACTTCCATCATGTGTTAGAATAATCAAGTAAATTTTAGTGTTCTAATAAATATATTATTTAAAGTGTTTTAACACAAAAAAAAGGAGAGTGTCATAATGTTTTCTCGCCCCCACTAATCCCTCTACCCTTCTCTAACCTGTGACGCCAGTTTGTCCACTAATTTCCCTTTTGTCTGAAAAAAGTCACATTATGTATAAAAAATATTATGGTAACCTGAGAAGAAAATATCATGAATAGTATGTTTTTGTGAATATTCGTATGAATGATTATTTTTAATAAGAAACATTTATCAAAGGACGTCATTAAAAAAATTCCTCAAATTCAAAATATACGAAGTAACACCAATTAGGCCTCAACTGGGCAGCCCAATGAACAGAAAGTGAAATTAATTATTAGATTATTTTAATTTGATGTGTGATTAGATGTAACCCCACCCAAATCCTGATTCTTTTAGTTTTTTAGAAATAAAATTTCCTCCTTATTTTGAAGAATAACTTCATTTGGTTTCATTCCAATAGTTTGATGCTTGCTATCCTTGCGAGAAGAAACTTAAGCTGATATAGTTTATAATAATGTATAATTTCCTTGTAAACTGAATTGTTTCCACATATGATTTTTTAATGTTCTATTAAATCGCTCAGAAATTGATGCTTTTAAATTATTCAGTGTTGAGTACGAATTTGTACTATATCGCTTCATCATTTTTTCAAAATGTGAGTTGTAAAATTCTTCGCCACCATCAACATCAAAGGATGTTTTTTTAATCAAAAAGATTAACTAGATCAAAATTGGATAGCTAAATTTTCAACCAGAGAGATGAATCTCCAACAACAATAACAAAAATCATTTTCAACAAATCAGTTCAACTTTCAACCAAGTAGTCGAAATTTTGTCCAAAAAGGTGAATTTTTAACAAAGCCCATGTGAAAATCGACCCAGCTTACCCCCATTTTTTAAGATTGGACGCCAATTGAGCCACAACTGGGCAGCCCAGTCAACAAAAAGTGAAATTCATTAACAGATTATTTTACTTGTATAAGTAAGCAGATGCAATTATCAAATCATAAATTAAATTTTTTATTTGGGTTTATATCTGGCTTACTCATAGAAGCCCATAGTTAGCACAATCCCAGCAAATCAGTCTGGACACAACTGGGCAGCCAAGTTAACAAACAGTTAAATTAATTAACAGATTATTTTAATTACATGAGTAAAAGGTTGCAATCCCACCTGAATCCTGAAATTTTTCAAATTATTCCGAATTTTCAATTCTCAAAACTTTTTTAAATCAAACCGATCAGAGTTTGATTTCGTGTTTGGGCTTATATAAGGCTTGCCCATAGAACGCTGATAGTGGCTACTATCGGAGCAAACCAGTGTGACTTAAAATGGGCAGCCGAGTTAACAAAAAGCGAAATTAATCGATTATCTTAGTTTTATGAGTAAGTGGATGTAATCACACCCAGATACTACGATTTTTTACGACGCGTAGTTCCAAAATCTTTTAATTTAACAATATTCCTATTCAGATTTTTATTTTTAAGCGTACATTTTCAATCTAAAGAATTTTGAAATGCAATCTTGAAGAACAGAACAATTCAAAAATAAAAGTGTTTGAAATAAAAAATTACAGATAAAAAACATTTTTATTTGATTACCGGTGAATGTAAACTCTTTAATTGTTTTCAAAATTGGAGTGTCCTTTAAGTACTAAAAGTGAAAAATAATAACTGATTTGAGAAGACGATTCTAAACCTGCTCAAAATTTAAGAATTTCGCGATTTCAACGTTAAAATCAAACTGTTTCATTTCGAAGGCCTTAGTCGTTAAAAACCTGTAAATGTCCGAAAGGAAGTTTATAAACTATTTCTAATTAAAACATAACTTCATAATAATAGATTGATAACACAGGCACACAAAAAACGTGCGCCGAGCAAAAACAGAGGTCTTGCTTTTTTGTCTGTAAAATGAATTTTTTGATAGCACTCATAATCGAAAAGATTTCGCCACGTTTTGATCGCAAACAACATTTTTTTACAAAAGTTATAAGAATGGAAATTTCATGTTTTTTGTTTGTTTAAAAACGTACATTCCAGAAATCTTCCTTCTGAATATTGAAAAATTGAATTTGTTCACAATATTACCAATTGTTCATAAAAAATTGTACTTTTGTTCTCTTAAAAGAAAAAAATGTGTTGCACATAATTCTACATTTTTTATGGGGAGAAATGCGGAAAGAAATACTAAGGAACTTCTATTATTTTAAGAAGTATACATTTTTTAGTGCGACGCATGAGCGCTCAGAGCATGTTTTGCGTCAGAGGAAAGATTTCTGGAATGTACGCTTTGAAACAAAAATTTTAAAGAAGAATCGTCAAAATCTGTTTGGCCGTTCACGAGAAAAATGTTGATCATGTTTTCACATTAAATTTCCATTATTAATAACTTTTGCTAATAAATCTTTTTTTCGACTAAAACCGAGGGCAATATTTTCGGTTATAAATAAAAATTCGAACTTGAATGAAAAAAAACTGGTGAGCAGGGAATTTCAATCAATGCAGATTTTGACTATGCTAGAACAATATGACAATCCTATTTAGTTCGCTTCTTTGGCGTGCTTGTGTAATTAAAGGCTTTTATTAGGTTTAAAAAATTATTTCTGTATAAAGTCTAAAGTTTTCCGCTTTTAATCTATTCAATTTGAAATTTTTCAATTAGGACAAGAATAATGATGTAATATTTAGAAGTATGTGACTGCTCATTTAACACGTGTAATTTTAAACCAAATATGAAAAACTAAACAAATTGAAACTGAATTGTTTGAACTAGAAAGCGTTGAATCGTTAAAATTTCAAAAAGCTTTTAAACTTCGCACGTTACAATTTTAGCTATTTTATTTAAAAATGCCTAATTTCCAAGTGAAATTGTTGAAATTTGATGTACATGGGTGATTCTCCACAGACAGAGAACTTTTGACAAGGGCCACTTTTTTTGGGAAAATGTTTCTTTTGTTTCATAATGATTAGGTTCATTGGTCTTCAAGAAAGGGGCCCTATAAATATTCACGCTTAATTCGCATTTGAAGAACCTGTAGAACATAAAAACGTTTTCAATTTTTAATTCTGCGGGTGATTTTCTCTGATTAAATGCAAAGTAAAACAATACTGTAAAATATTCACAAATTAAACGTAACTTGGCAGGGAAGAATAGTTTTGTTTCAAAAATTCAAAGTTTTTCCAAATTTTATATTTTTTTCAAATTTGTATTTTTCCCCCAAATTTTTTTTCAGAATGTTTGTACATTCAAAGAATGTACCAACATTCTGATTCTTGATTTGCGTTAATTTTTAATAAAATTATTTGGAAGGGGGGTTCGATTAGCTCCATTTCGTCCCTGACAGCGAAAAACACGTTATGGTATCCGATGGTACGGTAACCGAAAATCATACAAAATTACTTTTTACTCTTTGAAAACAAAAGTAATTAACAAATCCTCCTGACAAAAACTCCTTCATTATTTTCTACATGGAATTGTCATCTTTTCATTGGTATTTATTACGAAATATGAAAGTTCTTGTCAGGTACGGTATCCGATACTAATAAAAATACGCTACATTTTTGGTTACATTTTTTCACTTTGCAAAAAAATCTCTTAATTTTTTGTTATGAAGTTTCGACGAATGAGTAGTGTGACGTTTCTTCGAGATATTGTCAGACGATAAGACTTAAAAAATGATCATAAGTTGATGAAAGGTATGGGAGATTCGTTCACCGTAACCATCAAAAACATTTAGGGAGACACGTGTATAATTAAATTTTCTCTTCTAATATAACAAATAAATTAAATTATTTGGTATGGATTTGATAGTTTTTGAGTCAAACTTCCGAACTATCAATTAAAAGTTTAAAGATAATTCAATATGTATTAAATACACGTCTCTAAACTTGGCGCCGTGTACGTAGAGACATCCCAAAAAGGCATTTTTCGAGTATTTGGGAGCATTTTGCTAAGACATACGATTATTGACTTGATTTTTCTTTACGGAGGTCTTGTATCATCATAAAATGAACAAGTTAGCCAAGTTTGGTAAAGAAGCACTACTTAGTTTAGTTAGTAGAGGTCCGAGACACAAAAGTGCCCTGTATGTGGAGAATCACCCATATTGAACACTGAGTTTCGTAGAAAAAATCGAGTGATTTGATGAGATGTTCAGAATTTCTGAAAAGATTCAGAATTAATTTAAACCTTGAAGTGATTTTATAAGAACTATAGGGCTGTCTAAAAAGTAAGTCGTCATGTTTATAATATTTTTGGTCGTGAGAACATACAACAGGCATGGCATTCATCAGCCTGGCTGTAATTGGTAATCTCGTATGGCGCGAAATTTGAAAATGATTCGGTCCTTCTGGAATATTATATATACATACAGGGTGATTCTGAACTCATCATATTCCTTGTATATACACATTACTTGTACAAAACTGAACAAAAAACTACTGTGATTAAATGTTGTACGATTAATAGTTTTCAAACTATTGAGAATTTTGAAGAACCAATGGGGGCTTGATAATCCCGCGCGTGAATAAGCATCCTGCGCGAACTCTAGAACTTGATGCACTTCAAGTCAGTAATTCCAATATTCACTAATTTGGAAGCAACGTGAAGTTCTTGAATCATATCACCCTCACTTGTTCAGCGATTCCCCCGATTCAAATTGTAGAATTAACGCAAGATGCCCATACTTATACTGGCCTACGTGCCAGTCATTCGCTTGTGAGTACCCTTACCGTTCGGATCGTTTATTGAAGAGTTCGCAGTTTGTGTCAATAAACCTAAAGTTTTGTAGATTAGCGTCCCTTGTACTCAATCGTGGAACGAAATTAGTGCGTCAAATTTTGCTTGTATCGATACTCTTAACAAAGAGAACTACGACACATGGAAAATAAAGATGGAAGCGTTACTTGTGAAAAACGATGCCTGGGGTTACGTGCGTGGCGAAAATGTGAAACCAGAAGCTGCCGCTGGTGAAGCCGTCGCAGCTGCCCGAGTGAGTGAGTGGTAGAAAAACGACAATAAAGCTTATTCCGACCTCATCTTGTCTATCAACTTCTCTGAATTGAAGCAAATTAAGGGCTATAAAACTTCTCGCGAAGTGTGGTTGAATTTGCAAGTAATCTACCAATCAAAAGGGCCAGCATATATAGCCACTCTTTTGAAGCAACTTACTTCATTGACAAATCAAACCAAATGGGCGTGCGAATTGATCTCGATTTACTGTCAGTTATGCTTTTGTACAGCTTGCCACCTTCATTCGACAATTTTAGGGGTGCGATCGAGTCTCACGAAGAACTACCCTCACCGGACTCACATCCGAACAAAAGTAAGACGGGAAATCGTGAACCTGGAAATGAAGGGATCGAAAAATTTAAGTTTCGCTACTATCGGTGCGGGGAACGGCGGCATATGGCCGCAGACCGCAAAGTTAAGAAGCGCGATAACTCGCGAAAGACGCGAAGAATGCTGAAGACGTGGTTCTTTGCGCGATTCAAAATTTCTCCGATTCCAACATTCAAGAGGCGGGCACGGGAAGAAAGTGAAACTCTCGGGAAAATCTGTTGTCTTGACAGTGGTGCGACGTCGCACATGTGCAAGGAATCACACTTGTTTTTGGAATGACACGATAGGAAATGTGGAAGTTAGAACCTTGCGAGCACTTCCTCGACAAAAATTGTGAAGTAACATTCACAAAACATCGCGCTACTCTTGTTGAAAACGACGGGAATATGAAGTTAATCGCCGATTGGGTCGACGATTTGTATTGCGGGCGTGAGAACACCAAACTACCAAACTGTTCATCAAAATTCTCTACCGAACTGAAAGTGTGGCATCGGCGAATGGGCCACCTGAACGTGCAGGACCTTCGGAAAGGTGAGCGCAAAAAATCAGTGATCTGAATAAATCTCGGAAAATGCGAGGACAAATTGGAATGTTAAATTTGTCTTCGTGGAAAAATGGTTGGAACTCCTTTTCCACAAGAAATCGAAAGAAAAGAAGGGCTTGTTAGACATAATTCACTCCTACCTTGGCGGTCCAATGCGAATAGAATCGAACAACATGGCGAAATACTCCGTCACATTCATCAGCGATTACTCGCGCCGGTGCGAGATACGATTTCTTAGGGAGGAAAGCAAGGCTTTTAAAGCTTTGAAGGATTTTGAGGACCTCATGGAAAACCAAAAGGAGAAAAATATTAAATTCCTTCAATCCGTTAACGGGAAGGAATATTTGGGCAACGAGTTTGATGATTTTTTAAAGAAAAAAGGCAAAGAAGAATAACTGTAGCGTATAATCCAGAGCAGAATGAAGCAGCTTAGAGGAAGAACAGAACTCTCATGGAAATGGCGAGGTGCCTTCTGATTCAGTCTGGTCTCTCCCCTGTTTTTTGAGCTGAAGCTGTTCGAACGGCAAATTACGTCAGGAATAGGTGTCCAACGAAGAGCCTGCATGGACGAACACATTACGAAGTATGGAACGGAAGAGCACTAAAGGTCAACTACGTCAGGGAGCTCGAGTGTAATGTGATCATCTTGGACAGATCGCCAGGCAATTGGAAAGTCGAAGAACATGGCAAGAGGGGAATTTTTCTCGGCTACGACGACAAATCAAAGTGTTATAGAATCTGGATTCCTAAAGGGAAGATTGTTCAAGTAACACGAGATTTTACATTTTTCAAGAATTCCAGGAACCCTGCCAAGAACACCTGTGAAGAATTTATCCCTCAAAATCTTCCTAGTCAAGAAGTTGACGTGAAAACTCCACATTCCGAAAGAAGCGAATTTAAAGTCGCCATGCAGCCTCTGAATCAAAACGAGGTTCTTGCTCTTGTGCCAGAGAAATATCAGGACGAAAACCTCGGCTCGAGGAAGATAGGAACAAGGACGTCGCAGAATATCAGGTCGAGGACATCGAAGAACTACCGAGAAGGTATCCAGGAAGACGGAAAAAATCCTTACCGGAATGAGAGGAAGACCGCAGAAGCACTACCAGGAACGATTTGATGAGTCTCAGAACGTAGACCCGGAAGAAGCTCATCTAGCGGAGGTACCTACGAAGCAGGCAATGTCTGGTTCCGAATACGAAGGATGGATCGTGCCCTGGCAGCCGAAGTAAATTCGATCATCAAAAACGACACTCAAAACTCGTAGAGCATCCGGATGATCGCGAAATTATTGGCAGTCGTATGGTATTGAGAAATGCATACAAACCAGATGAAAACTGATGAATGGTGTGATTGGAAAGGAATTATACATAGAGACTCCAAATTTCCATGGCACGCTCTGGAAACTATCCTTCAAACAGAAAGCAACACCTGCAAGATCGGAATAAAAGCAAAAAGTATGTTTAAAAATTTGAAAACAGAGAACAAGGTTTGTCTTCTGGAGAAATCTCTATACGATCTTCAAAAGGCTGAAAGGAGTTAGCACATAAAATTAGACTAAATGCTGAGAAGATGCAGAGAAACTCTGTCAAACGCAGACCCTTGCGTGTACTACTTGGGTTGAGAGGAAGACGCATTGTTAATCGCTATCTACGTAGACGACATGCTTGTCGTTTCTCGGAATTTGACAAAAAAGCGAAGTTGAAGGAAGCTTTTTCGGAAGAATTCGGAATTAGAGATCTCAGAGAACCAGAATACTGTCTGGGAATTGAATTTTTACGAAAAAAACGACACAATCGCTATGCCCCAGAGAGGATCCGTGACGAAATTACTGGATCGATTTGGAGTGGCAGAGTCCAAGCCGGTGTCAACTCCCATGGATAGATACACTGAACAGTAGCAAAACGTGTCCTGCGTTATTTGGAAGGTACGATGGATTGGGTCCTTACATTCAGCCCATCGAAAGGCCATTAGAAGGATACTTTGACGTGGACTGGGTTAACTGTTTGGTGGATAAACGATCATATACAGGTTATACATTCTCGCTGAGCAACGAAAAATATTCTGGGATTCCACGAAGCAGATGGCAGTAGCCTTATAATCCACAGAGGCCGAATACATGGCATTAGCAGAAGCTACCAAAGAAGCTATTCACCTCCGGGAATTAGTTTCGGAATTGGAATTCGGTGAACTCGCCGATGTTAAGGTGTTCAACGACAACATGGGAGCCCAACGCCTTGATGAGAATCCAACGTCTCAAGCTAGAAGGAAACACATCGACGTGATACATCATTTTCTTCGTGATTCGCTGAGGAGAAAGCTCTTAAAGCTTGAACAGGTTTCTACCAACGACATGATTGCCGACGTGTTGGCGAAAGGACTACCTGGACCAAAGCATCGAGAATTCGTCAAGCTCTTCGTATTGGGAAGTTTAAATTCTGTTAAATAATTATCCACGTTTTGAGGGGAAGTTTGGAATGAGATTTATATTTGAAATAGAAACGCGGTAGATAAACGCAGTGTCACCTACAGGCAATGATCCAACTATATCCTTGTGGAATTTATATAATTAAGTTAGCTATATTATTAATTGACTATTCATTTTAAGCTCGTTTTCCTAAAAGTTAGTTAGTTGCAATGTAGACGAGGGGGGGGGTGGGGGTCACGAGGTTTCAGCACTGACGACCAAGCAACAAAACCTATTGTTTTACACCTGTGTTTATTCTCAAGGCAGTACTCCGAATCCGGCCATCTTTGCCGAGTGTTTTTGGATCTCGGTGGGTTTCATTGTTGCAACGTTCTGAGAATATACCTTCCAGGTATCAGGCGTACCTATCGCGCAGTGAATGACGCCCTACTTTGTAAGTGGGAAAGTGGCCTCCACCCAATTTGTCATTCGGCAGCCTCCCTAGCAGGCTAGGGTGGACGGAGCGATCCCTCTGAGGTCATCAGTTAGATGCACAGATTGCAAGTTCTGTCCTGCTTTGCTATGCAAACTTATGTGTGTGCGTGTGTGTTCATTACTCCTCAAGCGCGACTTGTTTTCGTGTCTCCTAAAAATTCACTTCAACTCCCAAAGCTAGTCCCCTTGACATGGGGCCTACACTTTGATACTTCACCAGCCTCTTCTGAGGGGACCTACACCTTAAGGTGGGTTCCGAACCACCAGAACCTCGGTTGAAGTACATAGAAAAACTTCCATTGGTACCGGCTCAGGGATCAATCCCCTGTCCTCATGCACGGAAGCCTAACGCGCTATCGTCTGAGCCACCGAGGCTCCTTTTTCGTTTTCCTACAAAGCAACCAAAACATTGAATTCTAATGCTAAGCAGGAAAATATTTACGAATATCGGATATCAATTTCTTTCGTAGAATTAACAAATAAAACTATGATTATTCTTAAAGTAACGAGATCTACCGATTAAACGTCGACAGAGGAGAATTTTCGAAGCCTCGGAGACTTCTCCAATTAATAAGTGAGTAATTAATCCCGTTCATGTTTTACATTTAACTGGAACTCAATAGGGAAAAGTCGAGGGTTAAAATCCTACAGTTAGGGAAATAGTAGGAACTCTAGATTGTAGATTTCACTGCATCACACAGGATAACAGGTTAGTACAAAATAGACAATCTAATTTTCAGACTTCATACTCTCTCGCCTATTCCTCCTTCTCCCCTTTTTTAAGGAATTCCTCTTCTTCCCTGTTTTCAAGAAAATTCCCCTTCTTCCACTTTTTCTTCTTTTTTCGCCTAAATGAGAACTAAATGAATAGAACCTGATGAGAAAAACAATCTATTTTCGTTTGTAAATTAATTCTTCTTATTTGGTAAGCCTACTATTACATTTTGGTTTTAGAATTAATTTCTTTCGGTTGAAGATTCTGCTATTCGGTAGAAAATTTAATTATTCTGTTGAAAATTCAACTATTTTTTTACTTGATGTAAATAGAGAATAATTATATTGTACTATATATTATTATATTATTGTTATATAATAATTAATAGAGAACTGTAATGTCAACAAAAACATTTATCTACTGAAAAATTTCGATTTCTTTATACATTCACTTTATCGGCTTGCATTTATAAGTTTAGATGGAATTCTATTGCTTAACTCGGGGTTGAAAAGCAAGGTCGCAATTGCTTTTCAGATAGAAAATCTATCCTTTTGGATAGGAAATTCATCTTTCCGTGGAGAAGTTATCTTTTTTTTTTAATTCATCTTTGATGGTCAAAAATGCGACTCTCTTCTAAAAAATTCATCTTTTGGCTTCAAATTTAAATTATTTGGTTGAAAATACAATTGTTTTCGGTTGAAGTTTGATCCTTTTTATAAACAATTAGACGATTTTGTGGAAAATTCGTCTCTTTTACTCTATTGTTCAACTATTTGTTGTAAATGCAACTGTTTGGTTAAAAATTAAGTTTTTGTTGTTGAAAATTCTACCATTTGGTTGAAAATGCAACAGTTTTTGGTTGAATTTTAATGTTTTTTGTTTGAGAACTCGATCATTTGATTGAAGATTTATCTTCGTAGGTTGAAAATTCAACTATTTGGTTAAACATGTAACATTGTTGTAAAAAATTTATCCCATTTGTTGGAAAGTTCAAAAATTTGGATGTACGTGAAACTTTTTGGTTGAAAATTCATCTTTCTTGGTTAATTTTACCTTCCTTGTTGAAAGCTCATCTTTTAGGGTTTGAAAGTAAAAATTTTTTTTAATCGTTCGACTCTTTATCTTGAAAACTCAACTCTTTTGTTGAAAATTCATCTTTTTTGGTTGAAACTTCCAGTATTTTGTTGAAAATGCAATATATTTCGACTGGAAATCTCAGAAACATGGTAACTACATGAATGTTAAAAGAATTCATTCTCCTATTTTCCCGAAAATCGCCCTATTTGCTTTGTTTTGAGAAGACTTTTGGATATGTAAATTATGCTTCTACGAAAAATACAAATTTACGACAAATTACATAAATTTTCAGCTAAATAGTTTGAACAGCGGATGTGATATTAGTTTGAATTTTATTTGAAAGCTTGTAGTTTACATTTTTTTCATTTCTAAACATGTTCAACCAAACAGTTAAATTTTCAAAGTAAAATACATCCAATTTTACCAAAAAATAGAGCATTTAAATTTTCGTTTGAGAGAATTAATTTTCAATTTAAAAAATTTTTCCTACAGATCAGTTTAATTTTATACCAAATTCACTTTTGAACCAGATAGCAGCATTTTTAGCCAAAAAAGGTGGATTCTCTCAAGCGAGAGATGAATTTTTTATTGCTATTTTATTTATTAAAGCAATTGTAACCCAGAGAGAGGGTTATTTTTCTGAAAAAAATCACACATATGAATGGAAGTACAAGCAAGTTACACAGATTATAAATTATGTAGCTAGGTTACAGTTATAGAGAAACTAACATAGAGACCGAGCAATTTTAGCGTATAAATTACTTAATAGTACTGTGCTGGAAGATGCAAAGAAGAATGGAAGTCATGAATTTATATCTTTGGCCTTCGAATAAGGGACATTGCCATATTATGTGATCGAGATCTTGTACCTCGTAGTTACAATCGCAAACAGTATCTCTGCATAGACCGATCTTGAAAAGAGAGGACTTCAGATTGTAATGACCAGATCTGCAGCGACTGATAGTGGTTATAACCTTGCACGAAAGTTTAAATTTGGTGAACCACGGTTTGGCATTATTACTGTGATAGTGTTCAAAATAAAGTTTCCCCTTACTTGCTCCTTCCTCACAAAGCAAATGGAGAGTTTTGTTGCCAGCATCACTTTTCAGATACATTTTAAGATCAGTAAAAGGTATTCGCAGTTCAGAATTAGCAGCAATAGCGGTTAGAGTTTTTGCTTGGTTGTGAGTCCGCTTCTGAAAATAGTGAATGTTTTGCCTAATTTTAAGAATAAAAGGATAATTTTTGATATTAAGACTGATTTTTTTAAGGGATAACAGCGCACTCAGAGAATCGTCGAAAATTATTGCATTTTGGTTAGGTTAATTGATAGCTAGCTCGACTGCTTAGTTGATAGCAACGCATTCAGCAGTAAAGATAGATGCAGAACTGTGAAGACTATTGATAACTGTAGTTGAATGGTAATCGAAAACAGTCGCGGCGCCCACCGAAATTCCATCGGAAATTTTACTGCCGTCCGTAAAAATCGCATAAGCATTATTAGCGATGAAACGGTTGTGAATAAGAGTGGTAAATGCCATATTTACTGCTGGTTTGCACTACTTCGGTATTAAAATTTGAGTTTTTAATGCATCTGATAAGTAGACGTTTGCTATTCTTAAGCTTATTAAGATTGTTATGAGTTTTGTTGAAAATCTTCAAGATATTTTTATGTGCAATGAGGCCAGAATTAGACACTACTTTGTTGATATAGTTTTTACACAAGAAAATGACACGTTTTTCAATGAAAGGAAGCTTGGATTCTGACAATAGAATATTGTTGGGCGTACTGTTTCGATAACCGAACGCTAGTCTAATAGACGCATATTGAATTTTTTCAAGAGCCCTAGATTGTTCGTGTATGTTCGGATATTGAACAACGCAAATATTGTTCGCCCTCTGAGTCTTTTTAATAATAGCACTAGTATGTTGTTTGAAGGTGAGCTGATAATCAAAAAGAATCCCGAGAAAACGTGCAGTTTCGCCAGAGTGAAGAACACAGTTATTGACTTGGATGGAAGACTCACCCGGTTTTGTTCCAGTTTTATTAAAGTGCATGAAAACGGTTTATGAAGGAGCTATATCTAAACTAATCTTCTGGAGGTTAACAGAAATAATATTAAAGATGAATTTTCAAACCAAAAATATGATTTTAGAAACTGATAGGATGACTATCTTATATTAGCAGGAACATTTTAAAATATTGAAATGTATAAAAAGGTGGGGTATCCTGAAAATCTTCAATTCATATTTTCAAACTTTAATGAAAAAAAAATAAAAGAAAACAGTTAAGAAAGAAAAAAATTTCAATCAAATTCTTGAATTTTCAATCCAAAAATAGTTCAATTTTATCACTGGGTTTTGATAATTCAGTTCGCATTTGAGTGCCAAAACGAGAAAAAGACTAGACACTTCGAAATTTGGGCTGTACATTAGTTTAATACTTAAACAATCTTATGACACTATACACTTGCATAGATATCACACTGTAAAAACTAGAGATCTCTTTTTTTACGGTATCATTTTTTAGCTGTCCTGCTGTTGAATAGGAGAAATTCAGACTGTTATTTTTAATGTAAAACAAATGAATCTGGGTTCCCACCGGCGGTCTCATTTTAGTACCACTCGAGACTGTTTTTGCTGAGTCTTATTTAATACGTGAAATTAGCGCTAAAATAATACTTTTTTTTACAGTGCACCTGCATTTTTTAGGCGATTACAGCCTGATTTACGCCTAGCCGTAGACGATTTTCAAATAATTATTATTACATAGTTGTCCTTTAGAATTTGAGTTGAGGTGGAGAGGTTTATAATCTGGTGTGGTAACTTGTCAGTTATATTATTCTACATGAAGAAATAATTTTTGGAAGTATAATAAGAACAAATTTGTTGTTCATAATAAAACGAAGTAATATCCGTAGAATATTCCTCAAAATTAACGAATATCATGATTACTTACGTGAGAGGAGACTCTTTACTTGAAGCTTCAATGAGTGAGGTGGACCTTAAAGTCAGTAACATAAAAATTAAGAACATCTTCATCCAGTTCATTTTGCCGTAAATAACTTACGCCAGGTCTCAAAGAAGTAATTATTCTGGAATCTTGAATCATTAAGATAAGGAGTTATTAAGTATCAAGAAAATGGACTAATAATACCCAAAAAGTCACGCTGCACTTCGCTACTCGTGTATACAATGAAGAGCAATATTTTGTTACAAAAACATGTCATTGATCGATAACTTTGTTTTATCAAATTGCAGCTCTTCAATATTCTGATTTATCTGAGAAAACCGTATTGTTCGCTTCTCTCCCTAATTTAGCAGAGGCTTTTATGCAAACCACGAAGCATATTGGAGGTATAGGAAGCTCCGAAATGCATACTTATACAATTTAGAGCATGTGTTAACAACCATATTGGCCATATCGATTCAATGCATATGAAATAAAAACTCGGTGAAATTACGAAATCATTTAGAACTTAAATATATAGTTTTCTAATGAAAATCTCTATATGCAGTTCCTAAATCTTCTTTCTTAAACCTTAATTCGATAGCTGTTTCGGTTATCTCTGAAAATAATTTAGCTCAATGTGTTGGAAGAGCGTGATGAGACATAATGACGATGAAGACCTGTACTTTTATTAATTCGACTTACCAAATGACTAAACTTGAGTAGGAACAAAAACAATTGACTAAAGAGACGCCTGAAAATCAACGCACAGAAGTCTCTGGTGTATCAAACCAATTGCATGCTTAATATCGACTGTGCGTGTGTAACACGTCACTTTGACTGCGAATACATATGTGTGTGTGTGTTGGTGACACCTTAACCTAAGATAGTATAGCTAAGAAACGAATCAACTGACATTCCTGCAAAAAACCTTAGATTAAAAAGTATTGCTTTGCATTTACGAGATGTCTAAACTTGCATATTTTTGAATGCAAAGGGAGAGATTTCGCTTTCGATGCATGGCAATGCGAGAGTTCGAATATGCTTTAATGCTATAGATTGTGATTAAATGCGAAAGCGAAAATTTCTCAATGCTCTGGAATTCTATTGAATGCGATGTAAAAAAAATATACGATTGCTAAATATTGAATCGCATTCACGAGTAGTTCTCTGAAAATCTGTTTTTCGAGAACCTTGCATTCAAAGTGCAATTCTTTCGAATATGCCCGAAGAGAAAATCCGAGGTTTAGCGCAGAGAGTTCAAGGTGTTAACGCATGGACTATTCAGCAGGCGTATGTCGCAGGCGTCTCTTGCTTTATTTCCAAAGGTTTCGCGGACTTTTTCCGTGAGTCTTCTGGCAATTTACCTTTTGGCCACACCTTCTGCCTGTTAACACATTCGCACCATTGAATGTTCGCAGAAGCGTGGCCTAAAGGCAAATCGCAAGGAGTGCGATTAATAGAAGCATCCATGAATATATTCCAAGAGAAATGCGTGCTATTAAAGCGTGACAAACGTTCACGTGCTAATGTCTAGATTTTTCATTCCGTGTTATCCAATCCGACGTGTTTTGTATGGACTAACTAACCAAAAATGACACCAAGCGTACATCATACCACAACACTAAACTTACAGTCTCATTATTAAATGTTGAATCCCGAACATCCCTCCCGCCTTGTGGTACGACCGAAGCACGGTGACAGCATCCTGAAAACAAGAGACATCTTCTCCTAACATGATTTCAGCTGGGCCAATCCCAGTCGTGAAATCGTCATCCAGAGCTAAGCCTCCTGGGTGATGTCATTCAGAATTAAGTTTGGTGACTGCTGCTCAACTCGACTAATATTAATCCTCACTGGCGGGAAAAATTATCACAAATTAAGATTTCGATTGAAATTTTCGCAGAGCTTGCCCACAAAGTGAAGTTGATTATATGATACCATCAATAGCGTCACTGCCGATGCCGCATACGTGGAAGACTGCTTCAGTGTCCAACTTCACTGCTCATTCTACTGCGACTGTGTGGCGCGGAAGACGGTGAATGACCATTCTGGCAGTGTTGTCAGGAAGTGAAAGTTTGTTTATAAGATCTTTGTTTGATACCGTCCTTAGAACTGTTGGTACGGCAATAGAAATTTCAGAGTTTAACCAAAGAATCATTTCTGCTCAACCATTGGCCTCAAAATTCAGCTTGGGCACGATATTATATCGAATGGAGTGATGAAGTTTCCCTTCCTCGTCTTCTCGGACACTAAGAATCTTATTCCGTGCATCTTGATGGACAGCAAGTAGACAATCAGTCATTATGCCGAGAAGGACATTCTCTAGGAGTGCCAGAAGACGTGACGAGGAACATCAGCAATAGGCGACTGTGTCCTGATCCTGTATTGCATCATCTCATAAACTGAAAGTATCAATGTCACAATTTCTATGAATTTCTTGGTGATTTTCTTAGTTGCAATGTATATAATCTTAGAATTCTGTTAGCACGGGTCAAACAGCAAGTTTTGTTCAGTTTGCCAGGGATCCTGAAGGCAAGTCGTTCCGGGCATGCTCCGGAGTCAGCTGCCTGAGGCATCTTGAACAAGTACCTCAGGTCGTCAGTAGGCGTGAAGAGAGCTCAGAACGATAGGTCGTTGAAATAAAAAAGGCAAGCAGCCCATTGCGTACGTTTTCCTGTCAAGTCATCTAATTTTTGAAGGTCACCGTCCTTTCACCAGCATTGGTGTTCGTTTCGTCACAACAGAGAACATCAACCTTAACAAAGCCACCTTTGAGTTGGCTCATAATTTACTCAAAAATAACCGTGGTCTCATCACTTGCAGAGCCAGACAATGGTGTGACGTGACCAAAATATTGAGAGTGAGGTTCTTACATAAGTGTTAAGTGCTCTTCCCTAACGATGCCTGTGTGAGTTTTGGTCTCATCCTTTCGACCATCAAAGTATAGGCTTCCAATTGGATCATCATTTCTAGAACGCTGTTTCAAATTTTGAGCCACTTCAAGTTTCTCACTCCTCATTTTTTCCTGTCTACAATCAAACCAGATGTTGTGTCGCTACATTGCTCAGAATCAATTTTTTTTGTTACAGGTAAATTATCTGACGCGATGTGATCAATTCTGGGACCTCTCAGATCACGAAGAAACTAGTGCTTGAGAATGGGAATCTTTTTGTCCTTGCGACAAGTAGATGCAGAAAAGTCAGCACATTCACAGAAGGCTATATCAACAAGTTTTGCTGTGTTACTGTTGAAAGAGCTAGCTTGTAGAGAGAAAAGGAGAACATCTTTCTTTGTTCGGAGTTCAACTTTGTGAAAATTCTTGGGGTTTCCATTGGGAATCGGACATTGGATTACACCACGAAGAACGAACTTCGAAAGTAATATTCTGTTGACTGAATGAAAAGCTATGAAAATCCAGAGCACACAGCCGTTAATGCAGTTAAGTGTGGAGAAGTAAAAGATTAGTGATCGATAAAAACAGCGCTTGAGCACTGAGGAATCAAGAGTTCTCCTAAAACTGGCGAACAAAGGAAGCGAAATGAGATGTGTGTGAGACGTAGTGATGCAAACGTAGATAGGAGATGCGAGAACGTCAGGCGCGCAAGTCAAAGCTTGTCCGACTCGGCACTTCCTGCCAGGCACAGTGAGGCAGACCGGGGCAGGAAGGGGGCACTGCTCTAGTATGGAGGTCGTTGGTTGGGGGAGGGTTTCACGCTGCAACGCAACAATTGTGGCAAAACGAGGCACAGTACAGAACACTCATGGCGAAGCAACAGAAACAAACCATGGGTTTGTCTATGGAAGAATGATGAAACTTTAAAGTTGAAGATTTTCCTCTCTTGGAAGAATGAAAATCCTTTGTGTGCACTGGTGATGAAGCTACCTCGAGAGTTTTGAAAATCTTGGTCATGTCGTTGACGAACATCTTGAGATTTTCGAAGGTCAGTGGTGTCTTCGAACCTCCGTTGCTGGTTTTTCAGTCTTGACGTGATGTTGCATCCAATTTGTAGACAGTGCGATGAACAAGCTGATCATCCTACTTGTCAACTCCAAGCTCTAAATCCCTTATAGCCTAGACAGCATCACAGATTCCTAAGGTGCAATTTACCGGAAGGAATCAAACCCCTAGCGATGGCGTAACAACCGTGCCGACAGCTGAATGGCACCTGGACGAGGTGTCTCTAACGGTGACTCTGGGATGCTGGGCGACTTCTCAGAGTATGCAGCTTTATTCTTGCATGCACGCCTATACAAGGATGGACAAACTCTTCCCCAAGCTACTCGCGGAAATAACAATGATGACATCAAACATAGTTGTAGTAAGTGCGTTTAAAAACAATTGAACGTGCAGGGTTCCTGATAATGGGCCGGACAACAATGCATACTACCCTAGAGTTGAGGAAGCCAATTAAGACGGACTCGATGCGATGGACTGGCGGAATCTCCAAAATTTTGGATGGACGAATCGACTCAATAACAACCTGCTAGAGTGATAGGAAACCAGTATGGCCCCTGAACGAGAAGGTTACATGGCATGACTGCATGCTCTGTGGTGCAAGAAATACCCAGAGCTCTCGCACTTTTCGCGTCAACGTCTTCAAAACCATGCCGAACAACTCCGGAAATGTAGCTATGTAAGCGGGCGCGTACTCTACGGCAGCCAGAACAAGCCGGAAGCAGAGAAAGAGAGGCGACACTGAGACCACCTACGGGCAGGCATCCAATAGAGGAAGAACGATATTCAGGCACGAAAAACATCAACATCCAGGTTTCTTTAAAGCCCAAAGATCTGGCTGAACTAGATGACGAGCTTCGTGGAGATTTTTCCGTAGAATCCAACCTCTAGAGTATCAATTGTGGTGTGTATAATGCAGCAAGAGTTTTGGCGGATGAAAAACGCAAAACAAAACCAACCGCTGATTATAAGACCAAAAGACGAATGCATCAACTCACCACAAAGATGGGCTGGGCAAGACAGGACGCGTCCCGCATTCAGTGTGTGATCGACTACATAACATCTGGCAGGAATTTCACCGCTAAGGTTCGACAGTTCGCGCGCGAACTGCGGATCCGTTTTCACACACTTGACAAGTCAAAGCTGCTGACCATCAGGCAAAATATTGTTGACAGAATACGGGTAATATCTGACGCTGTCGACCATCCACTTAAACCAGGGGAGGTCGAAGCATTTTAGAGAGAAGTGTACGGAGTCCAGCATCCACTTCAAGATAACACCTGAGGAAGAATGCCTACTTATCACTAACGAGAAGGCGAAAAAATTATTAAGAGGCATGAAGAACTATTCCGCTCCGGGACCAGATGGTATCAAAATCTTCTGGTGGAAGAAGTTTCGTTCAACTGACCAGTATCTGGCCCGAAATTTTGCCTCATATCTAAAGTGGGAAGAGCTTATTCTGGAGTGGTTGGTGGAAAGACGCACAGTACTGCTTCCAAAGATGGGCAGCTTAGCTGACTTGAAGAATCACACGCCAACCACTTGTCTAAACACACTGTATAAGATCTTCACAGCTGTCCTAAATAAAAGGATTGTTCGGACAATCGGACCTGTGTAGCGAGAAATGTATGAACGACGCGGCTCGAAGGAAGGCGTAGCAGGATGTCGGGAAAACCTGCTCATCGATAGATGTGTCTGCAAAGACGCAGCATCCTACCAGCGCTTTCTATCGATGGCCTGGATTGATTACAGGAAAGCTTTCGATTCAACATCCCATAGACTCATCATATGTCTGTTGGAAAGCTTAAAGGTTCATCAGCACATCGGCAGGTGCACAGTGAGATTGATGCCGCTTTGAAAAATCAGATTTACTATATCATCTGGAAAACGTTGTGTGACAACCAACACCGTCACTTTTCAGAGATGTCTCTTTTAGGGCGATACCATAAGCTCAATCCGCTTCTGCCTCACATTATTGCCACCGTCTCTTGCAGTTCGCCATTCCGAAGGGTATTTCTACGGCAAACCTGGAAATCGGAAGCATAAGCTCACTCACGTATTATATATGGATGAAATTTGGGTTAGAAAAATGCACCAAGGTTTATTTGAAGTAAGGAAAACTTAATGGCACCCCTGAAGACACTGAGCTCGTTGACAGAAGCGCTTCACGACACCTTAGCGCTGGAGAGATCTATACGTACCTGGGCGTGCCACAAAGACGCATTCAGGACGTGACATCTATAAAGGATACTCTCCGACGCAGATACGAAAGGCACATGTTAATAGCCTGAAAAGCATCCCAGTGGGTCAACAAAATGCTAAGATACTTCCGGGGAAAATGCTGAAAGCGGTCGTCTTTGGGTTGCTGCGTGTACACAGGGTGCACAAGTTTAGTTTTGCCGCATCATCATATTGAATCCATCGCAGACTGTAACCACCTATCTCACGGTTATGAGTCTTTGTTACGGCTGAAACATTACCATGACTTCGCAGCCGCAATGTCTCTCTGGAAGCAACTGCTATCTAAAAATGGCAGGGGCTTTCAGTAGAACCGCGGCGTCCAGGGTGTTCTCGAAGGAATAACCCCTAAGCGTAGGCGTAACAACCGCGCCGGAAGAAGAATGGCACATGGGTGACGTTCCTTAAACGGTCACTCTGGAAAACTGGGCGACATCTCAGAATATGCACATTTATCCTTACATTCGGTGCTCTACAAGGACGGACGAAACCTCTCCCTAGCTGTTCAAGGGAACAATAATGACACCATCACCCTAGTGTTCGGGGTGCAGACAATAATTTAGATGGAAGCAAGACGACGAATCCGTGAAATGCGCCAGAAATACCCAGACCTTCAGCACGTTTCGCATCAGTCATTGCCTACCTCTTGATAAATGAATATGTGCGCGGAGCGCTTCCCCTCTCGCCGCTTGAACAAGCTGCAGACGAAGATCACGAAGCGACATCAAGACCAACCGCGAAAAGCAGGCACCTTTTAGGAGATGATAGCTATTTCAGGATAAGAAGAAACAATTACATGCAGGTTTCTCCTAAGCCCCAAGATCTGGCTGAAATTGCTGTCTCCTTACGTGAGGATATCTCGGATTAGTCCGAACTCTGGACCATCAATTGTTCAGTTTAAATTCAGGTGGAAGTCGTTTGCTTTCACACACCAACATCTGTCCTGCATATTCACCTCATATTCAGAGCCAGAAACGACGATTCCGCAATGGCTGGAGTCAGGACGCACTATACTCCTACCGAAAAGAGGCAACTTGCCCAACCCAAAAATTACAGGCCAATAACTTGTTTGAAAACACTGTATAAAATGTTTACAGCTATCCTAGATAACAGGATTGTTCGAAGAATTAAGCCAGTGTGGAAAGCGATGTACGGAAAATGTGGTTCGAAAAAAGGTGTAGTAGGCTGCAGAGGGAACCTGCTATTTAACAGCTGCGTCTGCCAGGAAGCAGAAGCCTGTCATCGCGTCCTGTCAATGGCCTGGATTGACTACCGGAAAGATTGAAGGTTCATCAACTCATAGCAAGATGCATAGAGAGATTAATGCCCCTTTGGAAAACTAGATTCACTATCTCATCTGAAAATTATCGTTTGAGAACGTACAACGCCACCTTCCAGAGGGGCGTCTTTCAGGGCAATACCATGAGCCCTCTGCTTTTTTGTTGGAAGCAAACTTCAGAGTGATTTATATATCGTCAAAAAGTACGCAGGAGAGATTGGCATGGACTTTGGATTGGACAAGTGTGACAGATTTGGTATTCAAATCTGTCGGCGTTCAACAAGGTATCTGCGACTAACATGCTCGCCATCCTGCTTCTACTCTACTTGTTTGAGGTGGTCCAATGGACGAAGAACGAGCTTACACCCCTTAATAGCGCCACACGTGAGATCATATATATGCATAAGAGCTGGCACATCAATTCGTCCGTTCCGGGATCATACGTCTCAAGCAGTCAAGGCGGACTGAATTTTTAAATCGGAAGTGAAGGAAGTGCATTACTTCATCTAGATGCTTCACTTCTGAAAGCTGAAGTAAAGAAAGCAGAGTTTGGAAAATTCCGCCAATAGCTTCTCGACATGAAAATGCGCGGTAAATTTCACAGAAATGTAGAAAAACAGTCCTTGTCGAAGGAGAAAACTTTCGCTTTCCTCAGATCATTAGGGCTTAATTCAGGTGCAGAGGGTTTCATTTTCGTATGCCAGGACGGTGTCATTCCCACTTTAGTATACCGTGACCGCATTCTATATCAAAAAGTTCCCAGCGATAGGTGCAGAGCGTCTCATGCACACGCTGAGTAAATAGAAAACATACTATCTAGGTGTCCCACCAGCACTAAATTTTCTGGAACTACGATTCTTAGACAGCAGTTTCTGCTGCACACGCGAGGTTTGACACTGTTCTTGAAGAGTTCGAGAAACGAACTATATTCGTGAATGAATTCTCGGTTCCGGCCGACTACAACATCACTGCCAAGGAGAAGAGAAAGGAAGAGAGGTAAAAGGCCTTAAAAGAAAGCTGCAACACATTGCGACATGTCACTTTACTTCACATATCACTCCATAAAATCTTGGGAAAAGTGCAGGAAGCCACGGCTATTCACTGAAATAATGTAGGTCACACAACCAGCCCCCTCCATTTCCCAACGTCTCGTAGGGGGCGGAAAGATACCGCTGTGATTATTCACACATAAAAAAATGTTGAACTTAAAATACATACATGTACTTTTTCAAGCTCTTTCAGCCTATTGTCAAAAAAAAAATTGGAAAGTCAAAACCTTTGTTTATAAATTAGAAAAACTACAAGGTACTTTTCATTTTCATCATAAAAACTATTATCACTGTTAAACTATTGATTACATGAAAAAATGTGTTTGAGAGAAAACGTGTAATTTATTGAGAATTAAATTTTGCATGCACAATATTTTTCTTTGAAATGCATACTTTTCAAGGTATAATTTGTTTTTTGATCAAAATCATGATAATTCATCATGATTCTCACATGCAAGAAATTTTTTTAGAAACTAGAACCTCATGAGCGCGCTCCGCATGCGTTTAATTCTTTTACATGCAATTATTTTATTTGTGCACTGAGCGAAGAATTCCCCAGTGGTTCGGGTTCACACCCCAATAGTTGGGGTGGTTTCTCTTTTTTTCCGTTTCACACGAAGGATTGGTGCGCTCGCACCAACGAGTCGTGCAAGCACCCCAACCATTGGGGTGCTCACCCGAAGCAGCAGCGGCCGAACTGGTGGGGTGCGCGCATGAATTGTTGGGGAGCTTGTACCTATGATTCGGGAGATTCGAGTCGTCCACCGCGTTGGATGTTGCGCGTTCGACGTTTGCGCATGTTCGCTAATGGCCACAGCTGATAAACATCAGGCTCTTCCCAAATGTCACTGTTTCTAGTTTATGTCAATTTTATTATTCATGTGCGAGATGTCAGTGGAATACAGTTCAAACTAGTTATCTGATTTTTCTCTCCATAATCATTAAGGAAGGTAAGAGAAATACAAAACCTTATTTTTTCTCCAGAATTATTTCTGTATATATACAGAAATAATTCTTCGTTAATGAACCTTCATTAATGATTATCCAAAGAAAAACCAGATAATTAGCTTACACTACATTCCACTGACATCTCGCACATGAATAATAAAATTGTCATAAACTAGAAACAGTGATATTCGGGAAGAGCCTGATGTTTATCAGCTGCGGCCATTAGCGAACATGCTCAAACGACGAACGCGCAACATCCAACGCGGTGGACGACTCGAATCTCGCGTATCATAAGTGCAAGCTCCCCAACCATTAGGGCGCGCACCACACCAGTTCGGCCGCTGATGCTTCGGGCGAGCACCCCAATGGTTGGGGTGCTCGCACGACTCGTTGGTGCGAGCGCACCAATCCTTCGTGTGAAACAGAAAAAAAGAGAAACCACCCCAACTATTGGGGTGTAAACCCGAACCACTGGGGAATTCTTCGCTCAGTGTGAATAAAGTTCCATAAAATACCATGAAATTAATTTTTGCTCTAATAACTTTTATTTGTACACGGCTTCACATGTGTGAGCTCTCAAAATGCAGATTGAATAATTGTGCAGTTCTAAAAATTTGCACTCAGATTTGGGAAAACAATCTAAAATGACGGCACATATCAACACCTATATTTCCACCTGCTGTTGGTGTAAAATTTTTTGATTCTGAAGAATATGCCATCATATTCAGAATTTTAGTACACATTTTCATAGAAATACATAGTAAATAATACAACAACTTATTTCTTTTATCCAGTAATAATAGTTTGATGAATCGATAAAGATTCATATCGCTATGTAAGATGTTCAAACACCAAAAACCGAAACTAAAAAGATATGTTTAATCGAGTGTTCAGTCACAGTAAGAATTACGTAAAAATATATTGCAGAGGAGAAACTTGTCCAAAAATACCTTGAAAGAGAAGTATATCGTTCAATTAAAGAGATTATGAAAGTAATCGAAGCAATCAAAAAAAGCAAGAAGACGGAAATTAATGAAAAGGAAATTGTTTACCATTAAGAAAAATTTTATATGAATTATATATAAATTTTTTAATATAAATGAAATAGTTTCAAATGCTGAAATAGTTTTGATTTTAAAATGGAAAATAGCCTGAACCTGAATTTTTGTATGAAAATTCTTTAAATAATTAATAATTATTGTCAGTTTTAAAACTTTCATAGCGAAGAGTAATCGCAAAGACATTCTTTGTTGATTCCCTGAAGAAATGCAGCCTATTCGTTTAGAAATGGCCAGATTCTGATTTTAATTATGAATATTGTTTAAATAATTAATAATTATTGTCTACTTGAAAATTTTCATAGCGAAGAGTAATCGCAAAGACATTTCTTGTTGATTCGGTAAACAACATGTGCCCATTCGTTTTCAAATATCCAGACTCTGATTTTGTTTCTGAAAATTGATTAAATAATTAATAATTATTCTCAATTTGAAAAAAAGAGTCGAAGAGTCGTAAAAAAGAGTAATCGTAAGCACACTGTATATTGATTCTATACAAAAATGGTTTAAATAATTAATAATTATTGTCAGTTTGGAATAAAAAGAGTCAAAGAGTCGTAGCAAGTTGTAATCGTAAACACATTCTACGTTGATTCTATAAAAAAATCAAACTTATTAATTTAAAAATAGCCAAACTCTGATTTTGTTTATGAGCATTGTATAACTAATTATTAATTACTGTCAATTTTTTAAGTTTGATAGCAAAGAGTAATCACAAAGACATGTTGTGTTGAGTCCGTAAACAGCTTGAGCTTATTCGTTTAAAAATATCCAAATACTCATTTTGTTTATGAAAATTGTTTCAATAGTTGATTATTATTGTCAATTTGAGAAGTTTTATAACGCAGAGTAATTGCGAAAACATTCTTGATTGATTCCGCAGAGAAATTAAGCCTATTTGTTTAAAAACAGCCAAACTCTGATTTTGTTTCCGAAAATTGTTTAAATAATTAATAATTATTGCCATTTTGAAAAGCTGCATAGCGAAGAGTCATCGCAAAGACAACCTTTTTCATTTCCGTGAACGATTTGAGCCTATTCGTTTAAAAATAGCCAACTCTGATTTTTTAAATACAAATTGTTTGAATAATTAATTATTATTGACAATTTGAAAATTTTTATATTGAAGAGTAATCGCAAAAACCTTCTTCGCTGATTGTTCGTTTAAAAATATCAAAACTCTAATTTCTTTTAAGAAAATTGTTTGAATAATTAATAATTATTTTCGGTTTGAAAAGTTTCATAGCAAAGAGTAATTAAAAAGTCAGACTTTGTTGATACCGCAAACAGCTTGAGCCTATTCATTTACAAATATCCAAACTCTGACCTTGTTTCTGAGAATTGATGAATCAATTAATAATCATTGTCAATCTGAAATGTTTCACAGCAAAGCGTAATCGCAAAAACATTCTTAGTTGATTTCGTAAACAACTTGAGCCTAGTCGTTCACATATATCCAAACTCTCTTTTTTTTTAATGCAAACTATTCGAATAGGTAATAGTTATTTTCAATTTGAAAAGCTTAGTATGGAACAGCAATCACATAGACATTCTTCGTTGATTCTGTGAACAAATTGAGCCTATTCGCTTACAAATATGCAAACTCTGATCTTTCTATGAAAAATGGTTTGAAAAATTAATAATTATTGCTAATTTCGGAAGCTGCATAGCGAAGAGTAATTGCAAAGACAATCTTTGTTATTTCCGGGAACAAATTGAGCCTATTCGTTTAAAAATACCCAAACTCTGATTTTGTTTATGAAAATTGTTCGAATAATTAATAGTTACTCTTAATTTGAAATGTTTTATAGCAGAGAGTAATCGCAAAGACATTATTTGTTGATGACGTAAATAAATTGGGCCTATTCGTTTACAAATATCCAAACTCTGATCTTTGTCATGAAAATTATTTAAAAAATTAGTAATTATTCTCTATATCAAAGTTTCATATCGAAGAGTAATCGCAAAGACATTCTTTGTTGACACCGTAAATAGCTTAAGCTTAATCGTTTACAAATATCCGAACTCTGATTTTGTTTATGAAAAATGTTAAAATATTTAATAATTTTTGTCAATTTGAAAAGTTTCATAGCAAAGACTAATCGCAAAGACATTTCTTGTTGAATTCGTAAACAACTTGAGCCTATTCGTTCGAAAATTTCAAAGCTCTGATTTTGTCTAGAAGAATTGTTTAAATAAGTAATAGTTATTTTCATTTTGAAAAGTTTCATATCGAACAGTAATCGCAAAGACATTCTTTGTGGACTCTGTAAACAAATTGTACCCATTCGTTCACAAATATAAAAAACTCTGTTTTTATGTAATACAATTGTTTAAATAATTATTAATTATTGTCAATTTGAAAAGTTTAATGGAGAAGAGTAGGTGTATTGCCATTATGTGTTGATGTCGTAAAAAAATTTAGCCTATTCATTTAATGATAGCCTTACTCTGATTTTGTTTATGAAAATTGTTTGAATAATTATTAATTATTTTTAATTTGAGAAGCTTTATAGGAAGGAGTAAGCACGAAGACATTATTCGTTGATTTCGTAAAGAAATTTAGCTCTTTCTTTCAAAAATAGCCAAACTCCAATTTTGTTTATGAAAAGTGTTCAAATAATTCATATTTACTGTCAATTCGAAAAGTGTTATAGCGGAGAGTAATCGCAAAGACATTCTTTTTTGATTCCGACAAAAATTCAAGCCTGTTCGTTCACAAATATCCAAACTCTGAGTTTGTTCATAAATATTGTTTAAACAAATAATATATATTGTCAATTTGAAAAACTTCGTAACGAAGAGTAATCGCAAAGATATTCTCTGTTGAGGCTGTAATGAAATTGAGCCTAATTGTTTAAAAATAGCTGAACTCTGATTTTGTTTCTGAAAATTGTTTGAATAATTAATATCTATTATCAATTCGAAAAGTTTCATAGCGAACGGTAATCGTAAATACATTGTTTGTTGATTCTGTGAGAAACACAAGTCTATTCGTTCGAAAACAGCCACACTCTGATTGTATTAAAGAAAATTGTTTTAATAATTGATAATGATCGTAAATTTGAAAAGTTTCATAGCGAAGAGTGATTAAAAAGATATTCTTTGTTGATTCTGTAACGAGCTTGAACCTATCCGTTTACAAATATCCAAACTCTGATTTTGTTTATGAAAATTGTACAACTAATGAATAATAATTGTCCATTTGAAAAGTTTCATAGCAAAGAGTGATCGGAAAAACATTCTTCGTTGATTCCGTAAGCAAATTGAGCCTATTTTGTTACTGTTATGATCCGAATAACTAATTCAACCCTAGTCCCTTACCCACCGGGTTGTGGACAACCCAGAGCGTAGATTTCTGCGCCTGTGCACTCCTGTACTTGTTGCAGAATGGGGAAAGGACCAATTACCCACCCAGCCAGTCATCTTCAAAACGTCGGTGCGCTTTCTGCCCCTTGAAGGAGGACCAAAAAAGCTATAGCAACTGCTATATTTGCGGAAAAGGCATTTTTTGACAGCATAAAAGAGCCATATGTCCCTCTTATTTATCAAAAGCATCATCAAACGAATCTAGAATGGAGTGCGATGAAGAGTAAAGTGGCGTTGGATTTTTGTAGAGTGATTCTTGACTATAAATTGAGATCTTGACTATTTTGAGAAATCCGTGGTTGAGTGACAATGGTTCATGAATTTTTTTCTTTTATTTAATACTCCCACCTACAGATTTCTTTTGTAACTATTTCAAAAATCAAAATTTATAATTTTATGCTCGAAAGATTCAGTATCATTAATTTCAAGCCCGAAATGGAGGTTTGTTAACGGCAACGCCATTTTTAGGACACTGGGTTGTACACAACCCAGGCTTAGTTGATATGTCACGAAGATTGAGGGTAGGGGACCGTGGTTAATAATAGTAATCAGTTCTAGATAGCAAAAATTTAAAACTCCGTTAAGGAGTGTAATGTGGGTCAATTCCAAGCCTGTTAATACAGGCACTTTGCTAGGTTCTACTTCCACTTTAAGTTTTTATTTTAGTCTGCGATTTCATAAATGCAATAATGAATTTCTCTTAATAATAAATAAGATAGGAAAGATAGAAAATGAGAATTGGTGTTCAATGCGGGCGTAGCTTGTCGTTTATTCGTAGATTAAAAAATTTACAATAGTCCGAGTATTTGTTGTATTGCGCATATTTGAATCTATCGATTGTTGGATAGTTTGTGACTTCGTTACGAGTTGCTTGAAAGCTTCTCTAAACAATGTGCGAACTAGTATGGTGATAATAAGAGAAATTATTTAACTTTCTTATGTACTTGTTGTTGGCAGCGATCTAGCTTAATGGTTTTTGTATTTTGACAGATTGCTCTAATCAATTTGTTCGAACTGGTATGGATATAATCTGGCGATGCAATCCAGAAATTTGTGCCTGTTTTGAGATTCGGGGGAAAGATGGATTACTTTTTCTAGCACAGATTGCTCTGATCACTTTGTTCGAACTGGTACGAATATAATCTGTAAATATCGCGGCACCTTCTAAACTACTCTAATCAGGACGACACGTCAAGGGTTAATACAATGATTTATGAAATGGAGGCCCGAATCACTCCACGCTTTTCGTGGGACTTTTCCGAGTTGTCGCAAGGCCTGATTGTCCTAATTGCGAATTTCACTTTCGAAGGATCACGGAACTTTCAAACAAAATTAGTTGAATGTACTTGGATGCCACTTTTCCATTTGTCAAAGGGGTAGTTTGGCAATAAGCCCCTTTATTAGCAGGAATTCGGTTAAGTTGAATTTTCGTTTTTGTTTTACGGGCTGCTATCAGGGATAACGGAAAGAACCCGATGAGTCGTACGCGGACAGCCTCCGTGCTGCATAACTTCATCCTATCGGATTCAACACGACGTGAGACGATGAAGAAAACCCTACTTTATGTCATCGGTCACCTTGGAGATATTTATGTGATCGATGTCGTAAAGTCATATCTTTCTCAAGTGCGTCAACCTGGTCAGCGATTCTTCAATGTGCATACAAGAAGATTGGGAAATTGAGGACGGTCGATGAACTCTTCTTCATTTGAGAAAAATTCCAGCTCAGTCTCATTGACCAGATTGCACCATGGCATGCTGGGATTTGTTTGACTTATATTTTCAAAATGGAGACTACTGGAAAGCTACGTGGCAATTTTTGCAATGTAGCCCAGCGTTTTTTCTTTCTGATTTCACAAGTAGCCTTGTCAAAGATGAATACTGTGTTGTCAGCACTCCATTTTTTTAACTTCATTTTTCTTAGTCTTGTTTATGGAATGCACAACAAGTTTTGAGATGTTACTAACTGAATTGCAACAATCTCACAGCATGATGAAAGATTGAATTCTCGGGTCAATATATCATTTTGACATCTGGCTGATATAGACTTTTGACATTTATGTCGATAAGCTGAGTCTGAATTCTTTCATTCTCAATTTAGTGAAGGGCTTGTGAAATGTTACTTAGCTTCTTATCTAAAATTATACTTGTTACCTATGAGGCTCTATATTTTAGTATTCTTCAGTTAATAAATTGCCCAATTTCTATTTTATAGAGCGTCGTATGTAACAAATTCGTCCCTGGATTTCATGCTCGTCCCTTTATGTTCGTATTGGACTATATAAGTTCGGTTAAAAATATAAATGTGAAGAAGTAGCCTATGCAATGATATACACAAATTTTTATTGCGTGTTCGTTGACTTCGTCAAGTCAGCTTGCAGGTTTTGATGTATGCTCAGTTTCTGGTTTTTCTTCTTTTGAATTTCTAATGGTCGGCGTTGGTTTGGTACAATCAAATTTGCGTTCCTCTAGCTGTTGTTGGCGGCTCCTTCCTAATTGTTTATATTCGTAGGCTCGTCTAAACTCTACTTCCGTGTCATATGATACGTTATATAGTAGTTTCCGAATACAGAGTTCTGTGGGGTTGTATTTTCTTTTGAAGACGCGTAAGAAACCGTTTGTCTATGCACTTGTTTTTTTTTCATTTCTTCCACGGATGGTTTCGGTAGTCTTCACATCCTTTCTGGTAATAGGGTCTGCATTCGAGGAGTGTCCATGCCAGCCAAGTTGACATTTCGGGCGAATGTTTCAGCATCTGTTGTGTGTCCAGGATAATCTACATTCTCCAAGTTCCAGTTGTTACTTGAAGGTTTGAAAGTAATTCCAGTACTTTGCTTTAAGAGGGCTGTGTACATGGGCATTTGAAGGCATGTCGCTTTTCCGCATTTTCTCTGAAAGTATTGTGAAAAATATGACTTATATGGTATGCCTGGATTAGCAAAAGAATGAAGTATGTTCCTCTGTAGACAAATCTGAATTATTATTTATTATATTTAAAATATGATTGGTCAAAGTTACCCTACTTTGAAGGCTGATTTCTCGGCTTGTAATGATTATTTCGAAATTTTAACAACGGAAAAACGTAGATCAATTGTTTCTGAAAAAAATAATATATATGAAAAAACGATTGGTTTTAAATACATATTAAAATGCATGGGGAAAAGAACAGCATTCTTAGGTTAAATTTAAGGCAAGTAACTACCGATCCTGGCGGCCAAATATTGAGGAGACATTTAGGCACGCCCACGCTATTGTACTCACTACGATGCATACCCTTTTCCTCACCCCGGCAGGTTCTAGGGCCTACACTAACTATAATTCACATCTGGCACCACTCTCAAGAAAATATTTTCAGATTAATTTCTGAATTTTCTCTTTAGCCATCAAAGAAATGTACGAAATGTTAAAGTTTCCAAAAAATTTACCAAAAATACTTCTCTGACGTTCAACGAATTTGCATATTTCTCGAAATTCTGATTCGAATGATATATACTTTTAGGAGTCACTTTTATGATGAAAATTGAACATAATAATCGAAAAATGAAAAGACACCATGTTTCCTATTTCGTCAATCGAATGCCAATAGCAATTCGAATGATTTATACTTTTAGGAGTCACTTTTATGATGAAAATTGAACATAATAATCGAAAAATGAAAAGAAACCAAGTTTCCTAATTTGTCAATCGAATGCCAGTAGCAAAAATCTCGATCGAAATGTCTTAATATATCACAAAAATAGTTTCTGTTTGAGAAATAATCATTTGCAAGCCAAAAAATTTTGTCTTCAAAATAAGGTACAATTTGATCAAGCATATTTGTAATATTATCAATATTGATTCAAATTCTATTAATGCAATCTATGAGAAGTCGAAACAAAGTTTGAAATGTTGAAAATACTCTAACTGAATTTTCGTCTAATCGAAACATTTCATTGGGATAGTTTCACAATATATTCGATATTGTATGTTGTTTGGCTTTTATAAATTTTGCCACTCAAAAACGCAGCCTTCGAAATTTACGCTGGAATTTTAGGAGTCGAATTGCAAAAAATTTAACGATGATCTAAAAAACAATAATTTGCGTTATGTATTTAGTTTTGCAAATCATAAAATAGTCTCTTCTCAATGGAAAAAAGCAGAAACAACATTTTGCTAAACCTCTGGGATTTTCGCTGGCGAGTGATTATCAAAATAATAATTTGTTTATGATTAATAATGTTGCCGCTTCACGAAAGTTTTGCAAATTTAATACAGGATAAAGACTGAGTTTATAATTACACACTCAAGTTTGCAAAATATTTTCAATTGCCGTGGAGCAATGGGGGGCAAATTTTGCAAATCGATTTTTTTAAACATATTGCCGACCCGATCACGTTTCGCAAAATTTTATTTTATGTCCAAAATATGAAAAAAAAACTTTACAATTTCTTTGGAGACCTTCGGAATTTTGTTAATTGACTAAATTTGTATGTCTAATTCCACTGGCTTAATTTTCTAATCACCTTATTGTGTATATAATGTATTGTTGGTAATTATAATAGAAATGAGAGTTACAGTAAATAAGTAACGTATACTACGTACATTTTACGAAGAAAGATTTTTTTACCATCCCATTATGTATATGTCCCAGTATTCAGAATCGAAGTCTGAAGAAATACTCTTATATTTAAACAATTGGCCTTCTTAACGCAGCAATGTTTTCAAGATAAATCTTCAATTACAGTTGGCATACAACACGTCAAAAATAAGAGCTATATTTCAAGCTTTATTTCGACTTCATGCGGCTACTTTATCCGAAACTATTGTTAACAATTATTACTTATGCCATATGTCTGGATTCGTAAATAAATAAGGCAGAATAGGGATGCTTGTCAAATTTTAATAAATACTGATGATATTCAAAATATGCTTGTTCAAAGTTACTCTACTTTTCAAGAATAATTTATCGGTTTGTAACTATTATCTCACAATTAAAAAGTAACATTTCAATAAAAAAACACTTTTTTTCTAGTATCTTGAGAAATTTCAGTCCGAATTTTCACTGGACATCAAGTACATTTTGAAACTATCCCAATGAAATGTTTCGATTAGAAAAAAATTCAAATAGAGCATCTTCGACATGTCAAACTGTGGTTCGACTTCATACGGCTATTATGTGAGAAACTATTGTTTCTGGATTCGTAAACGAATAAGGTAGAAGGGATCTGCGAAGATAATTCAGCCGAAAGAAATATGTAAAGGTCAACTGTGATTGAAAATATTAACGGATTTTTTCTAATCTTTTTTTGATTTACTCGTAATAATATAACGAGGCTAATGCAGTATATTATAATTGAATCAATTGATAATATACAAAATTTAGATTTTTCTACGGTGTGTCTAATCTCAAACAATGGGAAGGTCGCGCCAGGCCAAAAACCGTCCGCTCGACAAACTACCCCCCGCCGCACGGGTGCCGGTTTCCAGACAATGCCTGACGCAGGCCGACTGTCCCCTGATAATGACTTTATTGCAGAAAATTTTTTTCCGATGTACCCTTTTTTCCTGAGAATATTCCTACGGTGATTGGCTGTCAAAATTTTTTTTTTCACTAACAAGCTCCACCTTTTTGGGCGTGCTAATCATATTTCTGTTTCTCTCGCACACTCAACTCAGAATTCCCACGGGTGTCCCCAGCCCTCTTAAGGGCCCTGGAAATCGAGACTAAATCGTAGATAATGGATTCAG
>CAKNXH010060830.1:89004-122718 GCA_932178445.1 Andricus quercusramuli | reverse complement strand
TACTTCCACTTAGAGCATCAAAGTAGGGTCTATATTTCGACTCGGGAGGTCTCCCATGTGCAGGCACGTACGAGCTGATTCTCATCACAGACGGGGCAAGATCTTACATATTCGGTGATGTCAGATCGCAAGTTGGACCACGTGTATGTTGAGTGACACCCTTGTGTCCAGCAACGAAACTGTCACGGCATTCTTCGATAATTTTGAGTCTTAATTCTTCAGCTGGAACATTGATTTTTCCCCTGCACGAGGTAATTTTTATCTCAATTCCATTGAATACTTTCACTAGCAAATCCGATAATACACTGCGTGACAAGATCTCGCAGTAATCACCAGATTCCGTCAGGCGAAAACGTTCGATGTTATCCTGTTTTAAAATTTGAAATAAATTTTGTAGACAGTTCTTGAGTTCGAATTCAGTAACTTGATCATTATATTGAACTTTTAGGAAAACTGTATATACTCCATATTGTCCTCGTGGGGTGACCAAAATCTGACCCCTGTTGGGCTTTCTTTCTTGAAGATTTCGTGGGTCTGTAGCGCCAACGCTGATTAATAATTTTGTGATTGAAGTAACAATCTCGCAATCGGAGGACATAAAATGTACATAGTTATTCCTGTGGTATGTCGGTGGTTCACGGTCGAGAGTTATTACTTTGGAACGTGTAGCTAGGTCAGTAGTTTTGTCATCGTCCAGTACAGGCGTGGCACAGTGGACCTTTTTTGAAATTCTGTCTCAAAATCGTAGAACTTTGGATCGGAATGACCTGGAGGGATATATATTTTTTTAAATTAAAGAAAAAACCTTTCCGAATATAGAAAATCTGTGTTGAAGATGGAATTTTTGGCAAAAAAAAATCGTTTCTTGAATACCAAAAACGCTTAGATTCTACATTTTATGTGCTATACACGTTTTTGTATAGATTTTTGCATGTCCAATCCGAAACTGACATGTAAATCGTTCTAAGACAAAATCCAAAATGGCGGAACCAATATGGCAGACTAAAATTGTAAAACGAAACCGATTTGACTCAAATTTGCTACAAGGTGAGTTTTCAGGTCGCTGATTATAAATGCAAGGTCAAATTTTAAAAATAAAAAATGGTGGATCCAATATGGCGGACCAAAATTGTCAAAGAAACCGATTTGACTAAAATTTGCTACAAGGGATTTTTTTGGGTCACTGACTTCAAATCCGGGGTAAAATTTGGAAAATTCACAATGGCGGATCCAATATGGTCAGCAGTTTCAGACATCGCTTCATCACTTGATTGATCGTGTTGTTTGGAATTTTCGTTTGCGGAAACGGCTACCGATTTTTTTCCTTGTAATAATTTATTCGTAGGTTGAATTTCCCCTATAAGTTCACCGATTCCATTGAGTTCCTGGATAGTTATGTCAATTGCCAAGTTATTTTTGTTTGATAAATTGAGATAAATGAGTAGTAATTGATTCTGACAGGCAAGATGAATCATCTCGTGGTTCTCCTGCTGGATTCCAGAACCAATACTGATGATTTTCTTCTACCCAAATTTTTTCTGCCATTTCTCTAGGTTTTTCTTGAATTTCTTCCTCCCGGTTCTTTCTTTTCCTTATTTCCAGAACTTTGAGGTTCTAGGATCTTAGGATTAGTTTCAGGATTTAAATTTGAGAGTGTGGAAGTTCTGGAAGTAGATCCTAGGGATTTTTCCCTAGAACTTACTAGATTTTTTGTGGTAGTTTTTGAAGGTGCTGAATTCCTTTTAGCAGTTATACTGTGTTTAATCCCCTCTTTAGCTGCTTGTTCAGCGGCTCTTTCACGAGCGTTTATGAGGAACATATGTAATTCTGGGCTTATAGGATGAGCAGGGAAAATTTTCAAGATATTTATGTAGTTTGAATGTTTCTCAATGTGTTCGTTGGGATTATCAAATTTAGGTTTTCCAGTTTCTTGGGTTACTATAGGATTTTCCGCTAATCTTTGTTTGGTTTGCATTTAAAGTCGTAGTCATACTCTCTTATCTTGAGCAACCATTTGGCATAGCGACCAGTCGTAATTTGTGCTGAATCGACCCACTTTAGTGGTTCATGGTCACAAGAGAGTATACATATTCTTCCATACAAATAGGGTCTATAATTTTCCAACGCATGGACAACGGCTATACATTCCTTTTCCGAAATCTGGTTATTGAAGTATAGGATCCTTACAAAGTGCTTCTTCAAGCAATTTGAAAGATTCCTCTTGATCAGTCGTCCATACAAATTCATGGTCTTTTCTCAGAAGATCGAAAAGAGGTTTTGCTATTTTAGCGAAAGTTTCGATGAATTTACGATAATAGCCGGCAATGCCCAGAAATGCTCTGACAGATATTTGCTTTTTAGGGACAGAAAAATTCTCGACAGCAGCTATTTTGCGAGGATCAGGATATTTTTGGAATATATGATGATATCAAGATATACAACAAGCTCAGTACCCTGTAAGCCGGACCAGGCACGGTCCAACATCCTTTGGAAAGTAGCGGGAGAATTTTTGATGCACATTGGCATACGCTTGTATTGAAAATGACCTTCTCGAGTGAAGAAGGCTGGTTTTGGTTGATCTTCAAGGGCAGTTCCTACTTGATGAAAACTTGAAGCCAAATCCAATACTGAAAAATATTTGGTACCTCCCAGGCGTCACCGATTGTTTTGTCATTGAGAGCACGGGAATCAATTACTGTTCGCCACCTTTTATTTCCTTGAGAATGGGGTTTTTTAGGTACAATTAAAAGTGGTAAATTGTAAGGTGATGTTGGCTCGATAATCACATCCTCGTCATACATTTTTCGTACATTTTCTCTAGCCATTTTCTCTTAAAGAGGTCACCTACGAAACTATTTTGTATTTATGGGAATGTCATCCACCATTTGAATGCGACGTTCTTCTTCCGTGGTAATAGGCAATTTATCATAAGGAAGTTTGAATGTGTCAAACCCTTCCGCGAATCATTTTTCAATATAATTTAGTTATTCTGGATTAACATTTCCCGTGGGTAATTTTCCATGAATGTAAGCAATTCTTTCATTCTTGGAATATCCCCTTACATCCTTCTCGGATTCCGTGTCACTGGATTGATACGCGTACTCAAATGGAATCAATTATTGAGGCAGAATCTCGATTTCGATATCGTACTCAGTGGTATTTTATGCCAGGACAGGACATTCGCTATTTTTATGTATAACAGCCGCATTGCCCGTATATAGATCCTCAGGGGTTTCTACTTGTAGCAGATAACCTTTTTTGGTATCGTATTGCTGTATAGGTATTTCAATGGGCTATATACTTCAAGCTTTCAAGGCTAAAATTCTAGGAACAGGTTTTATCTCGGGGGCCAACATTTCTCTAGCTGCCATAGATTCAGGATCTATGAAAGGTATAGGATCGATTGGCCTTGATTAGGTCACCAAGGTATTGTGAAAAAACGATATATTTGTTTCCTCCTGGCGAAGATATGGTCTGCTAATACTCCATCTGAATGAATGAGAAATGTATGCCATACTACATGAAATTTCTCAATTTTGCCGAAGAGTACAAATTCGGTTGTACCAATTGTATAAATCCGATTTAAAGTCACCCCAGTAATTATTAAAACTTCACTGGTATGAGTATATATGCATTCACTTCTAAGGCGGATATTTTAATTAAACTTACGTCAGCACTGGTGTCAATAAAGAACCGACTCTGACCTAATTCTGGCACGTGGTATTCTCCTGACTCAGCGGTGCGGCGTTCCGCTGAGTTGGATACAAGTTTAAATCCTGTCTACTTGCTTTATAGGGAGGGCTATGATTGTGGTTCGTTCTAGAACCTTTTTGAGTTGATATCGAAAGACCAGATAGAGGTGCATGGTTATGTGGATTTCTATGGTTATACAAATGGCTATTAGATCTACCAGTATAACAGTGGTCATGCATGGAAGGTCTTTCGCCATAATCGTGTCTACTGTAAGAGTTGGATGTTTGCATGTTATTTTGATGTTGTGGATTTTTGAGGATACTAATTCCTTGAGTACTCTTGCCTCCGAATGATAGATTCGGACTTGGGGATCGATTTCGCTCATGCGGTGAAAAATGTTGACATGAGAAACCTTGACCACCTTCGTATGACTACGGAGCTTGGCTGCAGTTTTAGAATGCTGAAGAAAAAAATGTTTGTAATTAATTAGTGTTCAATCAATTCAATTAATCTGTATTCAATCTCAAATGATGTGATATATTTAATTATAAAACTCAACTTTTGTATGAATACATTATGAAATGAATACCAATAACAATTAATGAATTTAATTATGAATTAATGCATGTAATTTCACATGTGCTGGGATGAAAAAGCAGCTAACGCTTTTTTCAATAGAGAAATGTATTCCTCCAGAACTTCACAATCGTCAAGGATTTGTTAATCATCTCTTTTGGAATGGAATCATCAAAATAGTTATAGGCCGCGAAAAAGCTTTGCTGTGGCCAAAAAAGCTGAGTATAATTCATAAAGCTATCAAGGCGATGTCTTTGAAGGCAATCAATGTCGGAGACTTTAAAGAGAAGCGGATAAATTACAGGATCCATACCAATTGCATCTAATCGGTGATTATTTTGATACAAATATCAGTAAACTCCGCAATGCTCTAAAAAGCACAGATGTTTCTCAAACCTCAAAACCCATGATATTCTATATCATTTAAAACAAGCCGTCATGCTCTTAAATAACGATGGCTCAGGATAGTGGTCTGAACGGGCTGGGGAATCGATTCATAGAGAATTCCTCAAATTTCGGGAAAGATTTAAAATGAATATGATCGAAGATGAATCTTTCCCAAAACGATTAAAAAAAGAGGTAGCTGCTTTTTCATCCCGGCCCATGTAAAATTACATGCATTAATTCATAATTAAATTCATTAATTATTATTCGTATAATTATGTATTCATTGTATGATTTATTCATACAAAATTTGAGTTTTATAGTTAAATATATCACATAATTTGAGATTGAATACTGATTTATTGAATTGATTGAACACTAATTAATTACAAACATTTATTTTTGTCTTCAGTATTCTAAAACTTCAAATATCAAGAAATGATACAAATTGAGAAGAAAAAAAAAAAACAAATGAAAGCAGAAAAAAGAAAGAGTTGCAATGTAAGTTACTTCTCCCTATTGTATGTTTCACAAATTCTTGCGATAAGAAAAACGAAAAATTTGAATATCTTACAAACAGAAACAGCTAGGATTTTAATTTGTTTTCTTTCATAATAAACTCTTTAATTTTCAATTGAAAATTATTATGATTCAATTTGCACCAGATCAGGTTGAGTCAATGATTTCAAAACGTTTTAAACAAACTTCGTTGGTCTTTATTAATTGATAAGTTCAAGTAAAACTCGCGGCTAAGACCTCCTTGAACATCTTACAGATTGTCTCTATTGTTAACTGATCAAATTATATAATTACTGAAGATTCGGGAAACCCGAGAGGTTTCTTACGACGACACACGATCATTCTCACATTATTCACGCGTTACTCTATGTTTGTAAATTTAAGTCGTTGGGAATGTATAATTATGTTGAACGCGTGAACATACCGCTCGCCTCGTGTGCTAGAACACGAAAAGGTGCCTGAAAAAAAAACAGGCCAGACAAAAACAAAAAAAATAGAACGCTTTAAAAAAGATCAAGTTAATAATATAAGTTCGAAAGTGAGTCTTAGCCGCCCGCCATAAAGAAACAATTTAACAAAGAAATCTTAACAACAACAAAAATTAATGTGGAGTCATTTTCAATTTGGAGACTTATAGCTAAAAAAAAAGAGAGACAAATTATATACTCGCAGAATTTTGTTCATAAAGCTCTTGGGCTTCATGAGACTTAAGTGGTAAAAGACATAGCTTGGTGATCGGGCGATCATATTCGGAATTCGAAGTTTTAACTTTTACCGTACGAATCAAATGATCTTTACCGGGGTAACATTTAAGGACACCACCAAGAAGCCAAATAGCAGGAGGGAGAATATCCTATCGCAATAGAACCATGTCTCCTACATTTATGTTAGACTCTTCGTTGAAACATTTATGTCTTTTCTGTAATAAATGAAGATAATCAATAGAGCATCCACGCCAAAATGTCTGTGAAACGCGTTGTATTAATTCTCAGCGTGAAAGTCTATTTTCAGGCGTGAACTCCAGCGAAAGCTCTGGCACACTTGTAAGCGGAGCTCCTATTAAAAAATGTCCAGGAGTCAAATAAGAAAAATCCTCTGCATCAGCTGAAAGGGGAGCTATTGGTCGCGAATTAAGTGAAGCTTCGACTTGTGTGAGTAGAGTTGAAAACTCCTCATAAGTAAATTTATGCAGACCTATGATCCTACGCAAATGATGTTTCACACTCTTCACTCCAGCCTCCCACAAACCCCCGAAATGAGGTGCAGAGGGTGGAATAAAATGCCACGAGGTTCCTTCTGTAGCGAGCTGATTATGCAAATCATTATCTTGCTCAAGTGCCTGAAGCCATTTCTTCAACTCCTTATCCGCACCTTGAAACTTTTTTCCATTATCGCTATACATGTGAGCAGGTCTTCCTCTTCGAGAAACAGAGCGATGAAAATCTGCCAAAAAGGCAAGCGAAGAACAATCTGTCACAATTTCGATATGAACTGACCTAGTAACGCAGCAAATTAATAAAGAAATATATGACTTTTGACTATTATGCCCACGACCAGAACCCAATCGAATATCAAAGGGGCTTGCATAATCAACCTCTGTATGCGTAAAGGGTCGGCTAGGAGTAATTCTGAAGTCTGGTAGACTGCCCATGAGTTGCTGCGGAACAGCCGCACGCTGACGAACACAACTTATACATTTGTTTACCAGACCTTTAACTAAGGATCGAGCCCCCAGAATCCAAAAATTCTGCCTAGAGGGTGTAAGGTCAGTTGTGATCCTCCATGCAAGGATCTCAGATGGGCATGTGAAGCGATGAGTTCACTGATCTTATGACGAGGTAAGATAATTGGGTGTTTTCCGTCATATCTAATGGGGGCAAAACGGAGACGACCTCCCAAACGCAACAATCCGTTTGAGTCCAAGAACGGATTCAATGGTTTCGAAGGCGACTTGGTAGTAAGAATACTCTTCTCGTGAAGTTCCCTCAATTCGATTGCGAAGGAATCTTTCTGAACAGATTGCAGCCAGAACAATCGAGCTTGGTCGACTTCTGAGTTCTACAATGCCAGAGATGGGTATTGTGGTTTGGCTCCTTTTTTCTAAGAAATTTTATACTTTAGGATTTTGACGAAATGAAGGCAATAGGCCGTTACTCGAAGTAGTTTTGGCCATGAAGAGTATTTATGTACCAAATCAAACGTAGCTTCTTCCACACTACTAACTTGATGAGAAATTTGTGGCTTTAGTTCCAAATCAACATCAGGATTTAACAAAGTACGTTTGTCTGGCCAACCAGTGGAAGGCCCTGCGAGCCAAGGCGGCCCATGCCACCACAAGGGATGATCCAGAAGTTCTCCCGGAGAGATCCCCCGGGATGCACAATCAGCAGGATTGTCCATACTGGGAACATGAAGCCATTTATCATTAGGCAATAGCTCATGTATCAAGGCAACGCGATTTGCAACAAAAGTTTTCCAACTGGAAGGATGTTTCTTCAGCCAACACAATACTACAGTAGAGTCGGTATGACAATAAATAGGTATACTTTCAAGATTCATAGTTGAAGCAACATATTTAATAATTTTAATTAGAAGAACAGCTCCACACAACTCTAATTTAGGAACGCTTATTACAAATTGAATTTGATTTGAATTGTCCTGTCCATCGCGGGATCTTTAAATGTTCTAATTTGACAAGAGCATGATAATATTCAAGTCAAGGAAAGAGAAGATCTTCTGGTAACTTTTCATCCCAATCGAGCTTGCGCAGCCATAATTCTTGCATCAACAACTTTGCTACAACTATCACAGGAGCTAACCAACCGAGAGGATCATATAATTTAGCGATAACCGAGAGAACTATTCTCTTAGTAGGAAATTGAATAGGCTCAAAATTAACCTTGATTTTGAAAGCATCAAAAAACGGATCCCAATATAGTCCGAGAACTTTTAACTGCACGTGCTCAGCCAGTGGAAAATCCAAGGCACGTTCGTGGTGGCCTGAAAGACATTCATTAAGTAATTCGCTATCATTAGCGGCCCACTTTCTTAAATGAAAACCTCCACTTTCCATCATCTGAACAACTTGTGATCGAATTTGCTCAGCTTTCACGATGGTATCAGCACCAAACAAAACATCGTCAACGTAAACGTTATTCTCAAGAACATCCTGTGCGACTGGAAAGCTTGGACCTTCGTCTTGCGCTAATTGTTTAATTACCCTGTTAGCAAGATAAGGAGCACAAGCCGTACCGAAGGTGACCGTGGCCAATTGATAAGCTACAATTCTCTTATCATGAGACTGCCATAAGATTCGTTGATAGTCTCGATCTTTGACGTCAACAAGAATTTGTCGAAACATCTTCTCCACATCCGCTAGATATACGTAGCGATGCTCTCGCCACCGCATGATAATAGAAATTAGATCTGCTAATAATTTTGGACCAATAGTTAGATGTGAATTTAACGATGTGTTGTTAGAAGTAGGGCTAGAAGCGTTAAAAACAATACGCAAACGAGTTGTAATGTTGGTCGCTTGAATAATGGGATGGTGCGGTAAATACACCGCTTGTAGAGAATCTTTAAGATTTTCCGTTTGAATGACTTTCATGTGACCTAATTGTTCATACTCGGACATAAAATCACAATATTGTTCTAATAGTTCAGTTTTTCCCGATAAGCGACGTAATGTTCTTGTGAGCACAATTCTGGCTCTTTCGAAAGTGTTACCGATATTAATCGGAGGCCCATTTTTAAATGGTAGGCGAACTATGTAACGCCCGGAATCTGAACGGTTATGGGTTGAAACAAATTGCTGTTCACAGCTGAGTTCTTCTTCATTTAAAGGTATTTTAATTGGGAGTTCTTCCAAAACCCAAAAACGAGCTAAGTCCTCATGAAGTACCTCACATGTCACGTTATGATGAACTGTGAAAGAAGAAAGTACAGGTGACAGTTGATTCGAAACTGGACCAGAAAGAATCCAGCCCAAAATAGTTGCTTGCGCTGTCAGGATCCCTGAAATCCCTTGTTTTAATCCCGGTAATAAACAGGATAAAAATTTGTCTGCACCTAAAATGAAATCAATATTCGAAGTGTAGAATGGGTCTGGATCAGCCAACAAACATTCCTCCATTTGTGTTTCTATCCCCCCGCCTGATCTTACCGGTGGATGGTAAGATGTGAGCTTTTATAATACTAATGATTGCAAGTACAAAACTTTACAATCCTTTTCTTCTGGAAGAAACTGAAAATAGGCTAATTTTCTAGCTGATCCGATTTCTGAACCACCAACTCCATAAACAAGAGCATTAATCTTATCATATCTCGGACACAAGATTTTTACCGTTCTTTCTGATGCGAAACAACACTCAGATCCCTGATCTAAAAGTACTCTAAATTTATAGACTCGACCATTATCAGCTCGAACGTCTACCAGAGCCGTAGCTAAAAGAGTATTACCTGCAAAATTTGGAAAAGTATTTAAAAAATGTACAGATGGGATTTCATTGTTTAGAGAGACATGATTTGCTTTTACTGATGGAATCTCACTCCTACCTGAACTACTAGAAGATGGAACAATCTTATCTGTTTGATTTACATCAGTTATGTGCGCTCTAGTCGAAGCCGCTGGTTTGACAGAACTCTCTGGACTAATTTCATTCCGCGTTTCACAATGTAGTAACGTGTTGTGTTTTCGTTGACATTTGGCACATTTTCGTTTGCTAATACAGGAATATGGTTTGTGACCTGGAATTAAACAATTATAACATCATTGGTTCTGTTGTGCAATTTCCTGACGCTTATCAATCGACTGTGCCCCAAATTATGAACACCTAAATAAAGGATGATTTTCTTTAAACAACAAGCACTTAGAATTGCAGAGGCAGCATGGCTCCACACCGTCGACGACTTATTATTTTTTGATTTATCAGAAGATAAATTTTTTGAAGTCTGAACGGCTTCCAAAACACGAATACGTTTTTCTAAGAATGTATCAAGTTCATTATACGTTGGATAGTCGGTACGAGAACCCACTAGCATCTCTCGTTCCTTTAAAGAAGGAACGTCAAGTTTCTTAACAATTAAGAAAACGATTATGTCACTCCAGGAATCAGTCGTACGCTTCAAATTCTTGAGAGCTGCTAAAGACTCATTTGTTGTATCGCGTAATTTTCGGAGTTCTACCACCGAATTAGGTGTTACACTGGGGTGAATAATAAAAGATTGTAAATGAGCAGAAATTAACGCTCTTTGGTTATTAAATCTGTTCTTTAGCGACTCTCGAGTGGTTAAAAAATTCGCATCAGTTATCGCAACATGCTTCAATAAGTGTTCAGCTTCACGCTTCAATGAAGATTTTAGGTAATGTAGTCTAGTCACATTAGACAACGCTTCATTTTTAATAATAAGAGCTTCAAATAAATCCCTGTAATTTTGCCAAACTTGATAATCCCCACTGAATTCTGGTAAAATAATCTGAGGGAGTTTGACAGGTAATGACTCATCTCTGAAATTTTGTGTTTGGTTTAAAGTTTCATTTTAGTTAGATTTCTGAGTTAAAATGTCAATCTGATTTATCAAGAAATCATGTGCACTAAGATAAGCATCTTGAATCAATAAGAATTTAGATTTTGTGAAATACTCAAGTTTCTCACGATCCTCAGGCGTAGCAGCAGCTTTAATCTGCAGATGAAGATTCTCACATGATTTCCAGCGTTGGTCGAGAAGATCCAAACGAGACTTGGCCGTCACCAAATTGAGTTTGGCTTTGGCCATTTTCTTAAAATTTGTCTCAGTCCGAGTAATAGACTGAGAAATCTCTGATAATTCAGAAAACAATGCATCCATTTTGACTCGAATGACAATTAAAAGTTCTCAATAATGAAGTCACAACATTGAAACTGTTGGATAGTTTGATAACATCTGTAACTAGTTATCACAATTTGAAGAAAAAAAAGTAATTTGAGTATGCAAGAGTTCAATCGGCTAAACTATGTAAAAAAATATTAATAACGATAAAGAAACTCATCTCGAAAAACTTCGACGAAGGCGATGTGTTAAATCCACAACGGAGAGAAGCGAGTAGTGTGTACTGTAGTCCACCTTCATTTGCGTATTAATACACCTTTAATAATCCAGCTGATCGTTCGAAGGTGAATCAGCAGTGGTGAGTAGAGTGTGAGAAGCAATTTGCAGTAAGAGAGAGCGCCTGATCTTTTAAGTGAGACGGTAGAGTACCAGCTTATCAATGTATCGTTTGACGCAGGCCCTCTCCTTCTCATGTGATAAAGAGAGTAAATTTTGGCGGGATCCTAATCTGCAATCTTGCTCTCTATTGAAGTGTTTTAATTAAAAAACACTAAACACTTGTTAATGTTTCAGGTAGCACAGGACACACCTTTTGTTTCGCCGAAGAACAGCCACTAAAGTTATAGCGAGGAAACGCGACTTATTGCAAAATTATAGAGACGCTATGATGGCCGCAATCACATCGAGTTTTGCGAACTTTTTAGAACTTTTCGAAATGTTTAAAAATTTCACTGTTTTTTAGTCCTAAATCACACTCAATCCGGCTCGAAGGACCATGTTTTCTTTCATAATAAACTCTTTAATTTTTAATTGAGAATTATTATGATTCAATTTGCATGAGGTAAGGTTGAGTCAATGATTTCAAAACGTTTTAAACAAACTTCGTTGGTTCTTATTTATTGATAAGTTCAAGTAAAACTTGCGGCTAAGACCTCCTTGAACATCTAACAGATTGTCTCTATTGTTAACTAATTAAAATATATAATTACTTGGCGTGAATTGGACAATTCTAACATTGTCTCTCTCTCTCTCGTCAAACCGCCACGTTCCTCGCGTTCTTACATACTGAAGATTCGGGAAACCCGAGAGGTTTCTTACGACGACACACGATCATTCTCACATTATTCACGCGTTACTCTGTGTTTGTAAATTCAAGTCGTTGGGAATTTATAAATATGTTGAACGCGTGAGCACAATTCAAACAGATCTTTCATCTATTATCAAGTACAAACACATTCCCGCTTTCCGTTTTTGTCGTCATTTTCATGTGATTTGAAGTTGCTTCCTGCCCACCGTGTACAGCAGCTGCGCTGCATGCAATAGCCCTCGCAACTTGGAGGGTGAATTTCACATCCACAATTTTGCTGACAGCCTCTGTTTATCAAAGTATAATATCGATTCGATGGGACTGAGCTATAATATTGACATGGAGATTCTTCCTTATTTTGTAAGCGATGGGTTACCATGTATGAAGTATTGACATGTTCGGTTGTTCCGCGACGCTCAACAACTTCCTTGACCCTCTTCAGGGCATCAGAATGGGTCTTAGAGTCTCTTGCACGGACAGCTTTTGATATTTCATCAGGTTAACCCCGAACGAGAACTTTAAGGGCTGCTCTTAAAACTGGTTTCATGGTGATATTGATAGCATTTCTTTCATTATCTGATTCCATTGCCGATCTAGCACCGCTAATGAAGGACTGTATATGATCACAAAAATCGTTAACAGTCTCACTTCCGCAAATGCGTAGAACATACATTTCATTAAAGTACCATCCAAATTGTTTTCCTGGAGCGAAAAGCTCTTTCAATAAATCTATTAAGTCAGTTAATTTTTCAAACTGCTTGTCGCGTGTACAATCGCTCACAGCACCTCTCAGTTTGCCTAATACTGCTGTTATGTAAGAGGCTTCACAGCAAATCGGTACACTGAGAAACTTTAGGTTAGAAAAATTACTAAAGCGGATAGCAAATGGGGGCAAAATGCTCAAATTTCGACATTTTAATACATAAATAATAAGTTATACTATTTTTATAAGAAGATTTCCTATTTGGTAATAGCAATCCTTACTATTTTCTGTAGTAAAATCCGATGTAGGAAAAATTAGTAGAGAAATTAATAAGTTGTACAAAAGGAATAAAAGTAATAAGTATTTTAAATAACATAATATACTAAATATGTAGAAGAAATTACTATTGTCTGTAGGAACACGATGTGTATTATGGACATTTCCTACTTTTTGTAACAAAGATTAATACCAATTATTAAATTTGGTCCCAAATATTACTAACTGATTTAGCAGAAAGTATCGAGCCTTGGACCGAGTGCGGCCGAGTGCATCCGACGTGTGTCGATCGCCGATCATATTTTTAGGTTGCGAAAATGACATCTAATTTATGTTTCAATGCAAAATCCGCAAAAAAACGTAATTTTTAAAAAATATTTACTTATTTGAATTACATTAAAAATTTTGTTGTTTAAAATTATAAAAATATCATGAATATTAATCAATTAAGGATTAAATGAATTAGAACCAATAAACTTTCTATCATTTAGGTCATATGAAAGTTTTCATTCTGAGTCACAAAATGTCTTGTAGGTAGATGGATCATCGCCCGACTGCTGTCCCGGAGACGCGTGTTCGATTCCCGCCAGCCTTTGTTTTCTTCTAACCCGATTTTTCTTTTTCAGCTTTATAATATAATACTATCTTTTAAGAATATATACATATATCGTCGGCTGGGAGAAGGACTGTGCCGACTCCGCTGAGCGCTGAAAACTGTGCCGATTCGGCCGGGTGCAACCACTGATTCTACATACTAAAATACACACACACACACTCAAATATTACAATCATAATATTCTAATTATAATTTCAATTAAAAAATAATAATAAATTATATAATAATGATGATATTATATTATAATCAAAATTTACATATATAATTTTAATATATAATTATTGAAATGCAAGTAATTCCTTTCAGCATTATTCTTTTGAAAGCGAAAAATCTCTGATTAGAAAATGACAAATTATATAATATTCATTTATATCAATATTGGTTTTATAGGCAGAAAAAAATATATTTTAAAGTGAAGAACAAAATATGAAGTGTAATTATTTTTATGTATCTACATTCCTACGTGCATTCGATGTTTCCTTTTTTACTGCAGCGCACAGTGGTTCAGAAATGGATTTTTGTGGACAGATTCTTCTACAGGTGACATTTGTGAACCGTTTGAAATTTTTTGCATAAATACTCTGCAGGACTTTCCTCACAAAATTAAGAGTCAATTTTTTTTATTAATTTGTTTGTTTGACAACACTCAAACAAATACAGCGGAAAAATTGTCCACTTCAATGATATTAATTTTTATATATAAGAAATCCGAAATATTCTATTAAAAAATGTATTTATTACTTAATTATTATAAACAATTTATTTGAACAAATTTGACAGTATGGCATTTTGTTACAAAAATTTTTTTTGTTTTTAAATTGTTGTAATTTATTATAGTAATGGTACTAGTAACGATAAATTGTTATAATTTAGAAATTTATAAACAACTTATAAAGTAATAAACAATTTTTTACCCTTTTAAGTTTCATAAGCAGATCAATTGATATACATAGTATAAAATTAAATGTTGGTATGAAAATATTTAATTCAAAAATGATTTTTAATATAAAAGAGTTTAAATGTTGTATTTTTTAAACAATTTTAGTTTCAACAATAGTATAAATGAACAAATATACTGCATTAAATTATAGTACATAAAAAATAGGGTTGACAACAAAATTGTATAACACATTACCTCTATGTAATATTTTCCGTAGAATTAAATGGTGCTATCAGTTTTTTCCTCTAACATTATTAGACAAATTGTTTAAACAAAATATATGTTTGAGCAATCGAAAATGATTTTTTTCCCATAAAAGATCGTCTTTTATTTAAATGTTCTTATCTCAACATGAATTTTTCTGCTGTATCAATTGACCTGCCCATGAGACTTAATGAGTTAACAAATTGTTTATAACTTTCCAGGTTACTCATAAATATTGAAATTATGACAATTTATCGTCAATTATACCATTCTAATAAGACATTTTTTGTGATTTCTAAGACTGACTTCATTAGATTTGACTTCAAATGATTATATTTAAGAGATTCCGAGATGAAAAATCAGATCATTGAAGTGGGGAATTTTTCCGCTATATTTGTTCAAGCATTGTCAAACAAACAAATAAATAAAAAAATTGACTCTCTTAATTTTGTGAGGAATGTCATGCAGAGTATTTATATATAAAAAATTTAATCGGTTCAGAAATGTCACCTGTAGAAGAATTTGTCCACAATACTCCATTTCTGAACCACTGTGCGTTGCAGTACAAAAGGAAACATCGAATGGACGTAGCAATGTAGATGCATTAAAATAACTATACTTAATATTTTGGTTTTCGCTTCAAAATATATTTTTTTCCGCCTATAAAACCAATATTGATATAAATGGATATTATGTAATTTCTCATTTTCTAATCAGAGATTTTTCGCTTTCAAAAGAATAATGCTGAAAGGGATTATTTGCATTTCAATAATTATATATTATAATTATATATGTAAATTTTGATTATAATATAATATCATAATTATTACATAATGTATTATTATTTTTTAATTAAAATTAGAATTAGAATATTATGATTGTAATATATATACGTATGTATTTTAGTATGTAGAACCAGTGGTTGCGTAAGGGGGGGGGGCGGTGGGGCGGTCCGCCCCGGGTGCCAAGCTCCAAGGGGTGCCAATAAGGGACAATAAGGGTGACAAAACGAAAGAGTCACACCGCATCCGCCCCGGGTGCCAACCCATGCAACGCCGACACTGTGTAGAACATGGGGTTGCCAACTTAAAACGGAGCAAAGATTTATCCTTCTTGAAACGGCACATTCTTCAAAACTTATCCGAATCGGCAGTTTTCTCGGCTCGCGCGAATCGGCACAGTTTTCAGCACCCGGCCGAATCGGCACAGTTTTCAGCGCTCAGCGGAGTCGGCACAGTCCTTCTCCCAGCCGACGATATGTAATTTCTAATGTTGTCAATTCTTAATTTAAATAAATATGAATTATGCGTTAAATGTAGAACATGTGTGTAGGTAGGCTTGTGTGAAAGTTAGCAACACGTATTTATTTTTTTTACTATTCCCACTGTAGCATATTTTGCTAACCAGATAGTAATTCGGTGCGCACGGTCCCTGCGCATCATTTTACTACAGCATTTTGTAAATACTGTTATCTTCTACAGATATTAATCCAACAAATTTACTATTTTCTCCTACCAAAATTAGTAAATAGTGCAGACTTGCAGTTTTACTACAGAGTTTAATAAATACTTCAAATGTCTTTCACAATAAATGCAATAGTTTTAACTTTTATTCCAATGTATATTATAATTCTTTAAGTAGCTACGAGTTACTATTGAGGTTAGTAAATATTATTAAAATTTGCTTTTTGCCTCTCATTGCAAAGTTCAGATGGTGAAATCTAGTGTGATTTTTAACAAGAAATACAAACGAGGGTTTCTCAGTGTATACAAGAGGCTCCGTTGACAATATCTTGAATGAAGTCTCTTATGGCCATATTTTTTCCATCGAATTCAGAGATATGACTTGTTCCCTGCTAAATTGAGAGTGTGTCAGCAATTTTTTGTGTTACCGCATCTTGGGATGGATTTGATTCCTTAGCGGTAATGCTGACATTGGGTCTGAAATTTGACAATGTTGTTGCCTTGTAAAGGTCAGCAACTGTTAATACATCCCGATTATTTTTTCCGCCATCTGTGTTATTCTGGTTATCATTTTCATTAGTCATTTTCCGGGGGAGGGGGGGGAGTTCTCTTATCTTTTAATTAATATGCAGTAGATAAGATCAATTATAGCTGTTCCGGAAATTGCTATACGAGTAATTAATATATATATATTTTTTTGTATGACTTTAGACAGGGAAATATGACCCGCAAATTCAATTCCAGTTTCGGCAATTATTTTCAAAGTTAGATTATTCCAGTCTAGTTCAATTTATGGGGTTAATTGAATTGCTCCAGTCCTAAAGAAGTTGGAAAATAACACAACTGAAATGGAAAACTGGAACTCAAAAAAAAAAATGCGAAGGATAATTCAATGCACGAGATACATTTTTCCAATTGTAAGATAACAAACTTAAATTAGAAACAAGGATGAAAGCACATATGTGTGCTTATATCTTAGTTATTTAATCCTATATGAAATCGGGTGATCAAAATAGAATTTACTTAATGAAATAAATCACTGATTTTGTTTAAATGTTTAGAATTTTGATATTCCATACATTCTTTAGAACTTGTTACCTTAAACACTTGGCCACAGTGAAGAAAAAAAATTCATTTTGGAAAAATAATTTTTAATCGAATAATTCACCTCGAAAATTTATAGAACTGCCAAATTTAGATTTTCAGAAAATAAAGAAAATAGCAAACACTTCCAAACTATTTTTCAAAAATGTTCCAATTTTCAGAAGGAAAATCAGTGAGAGGAATTTAATTTTTCAAGTTCAAATCACAGAGTAAAATTCAACAAGGTTTTAATTTTAAAGTTTAAACTGAAAATTCAAATTTTTAAAAGAAAGCTATAACGTAAGAAACCTTAATTTTCGAAGAAAATTGAAGTAGCATAGTAGAACTTAACGATGGGAATTAATCTCACCGCTACCACCAGCTATTTGTTACGACCCGAATAATTAATTTAATAATAGATAATCAATTCTAGATAGCGAAAATTTAAAGCTCCGTTAAGGAGTGTAACGTAGATCAATTCCAAACCTATTATTTCAAGTATTTTGCTAAGTTCTACTTTTACTTCAAGTTTTAATTTTAGTCTGCGATTTGATTTTTGCAATAATAATAATAAATGAGGTAGGAAAAATAGAATATGAGAATTGTTGTTTTGTTGTATAGGGTTTGCTGTATTTTAAAACATAGTAAATAAACGATACGTAGTTTCTTTACTTATAATTTGTTAGTCATTATGATCTACCGCAGCTTTAGTGCAGGCGTAGTTTGTCGTTTATTCGTAGATTCAAAAATTCATAATAGTCCGAGGATTTGTTGTATCGTGCACATTTAATTCTATCGATTGTTGGATAGTTTGTGACTTCGTTACGAGTTGCTTAAAAGATTTTCTAAACAATATACAAACTATTATGGTGATAATGAGAGAAATTATTGAACTTTCCTATGTACGTGTTGTTGGCGCAGATCTAACTTAAGGGTTTTCGTATTTTGACAGATTGCTCTAATCACTTTGTTCGAACTGGTACGGATATGATCTGGCTCTGCAATGCAGAGATTTATGCCCGTTTTGAGTTTTGGGGAAAAGATAGATTACTTTTTCTAGCACATATTGCTCTAATAACTTTGTTCGAACTGGTACGGATTTAATCTGTAGAAATCGCGGCACTTTCTAAACTACTCTAATCACGACGACACGTCAAGGGTTAATTTCATGATTTATGAAATGGAGGCTCGGATCATGTTACGATTTACGTGGTATTTATTCATTTATTTCCCCTTATTCACTTTATCTAAGTAGCCCCAGGGCCTGATTGCCCTAATAGCGGATTTCACTTTCGAAGGATCACGGAACTTTCTAAGATAATCAGTTGAATGTACTTGGATGCCATTTTCCGGCTCTGAGAATGAAAGAAAGTTGCAGAAAGTCGGAAACGGATTTGTCAAAGGGGCAGTTTGGCAAGGTGCCCTTTATTAGCCCGAATTCGGTTGAGTTCAATCTTCGTTTTCGTTTTACGCGCGGTTATCAGGAATAATGAGAAGAACCCGACAAGTCGTACGCGAACAGACACCGTGCTGCTTAACTTGAACGTATCGGATCCAGCACGACGCGAGACGATAAAGAAAACTGTGAGAATTTAAGATTCATGTCCCCATACTTATTCGGTGAGATTATCTACATCTTGGTGACGTTTTCATCATTGCAGTCGAGAAAAAGTAACCACGATATTTTAAGGGGGCCGCGTGCATCAGCAGTTTCTTAATCTTCTGAAATGATGATCCTGGAATCGCTTACGCTTGTTTTGAATCTCTTGTAATACGCTCTACTTTATGTTATTGATTACCTTAGAGATGTTTATGTGATCGATGTCGTAAAGTCATATCTATCTCAAGTGGATCAACCGGATCAGCAAGTTCTCAATATGCAGAAAAGAAGATTGGGAAATTGAGGACGGTTGATGATCTCTTCTTCATGTCAGAAAAATGCGAACTCAGTTTTGCTGCCCAGATTGCACCATGGCATGCTGGGGTTTGTTTGAGTTACATTTTTGAAATGCAGACTACTGGAAAGCTACGTTTAAATTTTTGCAATGCAGCCCAGCATCTTACTTTTAATTTCACAAGTAACCTTGACAAACATGAATACTGTGCATGATGAAATATTGATTTCTTGGCTAAATTTATTATTTTGATCATCTGGCTGACATAAACTTCTGAAATATATGTCATTTAGCTGAGTCTGTATTCTTTCATTCTCAATTTCAGAAATGGGTTGTGAAATGTTACTTAGCTTATTATCTAAAATTATACTTGTTACTGATGAGGCTCTATATTTTAGTATTCTTTAGTTAATAAATTGCCCAATTTCTATTTTCTACAGCGTCGTATGTAACAGTTGCAAATATCCAAACCCAGATTTTATTTATGAATATTGTTTAATCATTTAATGATCATTGTCAGTTTAAAATGCTTCACAGCGAACAGTAATCGAAAAGACCATGTTGGTTGATTTCGTAATCAACTTGAGCCTATTCGTTTTCAAACATCCAAACTCTGATTTTGTGTATGAAAAGTCTCATACTAAAGAGTAATCGCAAAGACATTATCTGTTGATTTCTCATACAACATGAGTTTATTAGTTTAAAAATATCCGAAAATTGATTTTGTTCATGAAAATTGTTTGAATAATTGATCATTATTGTCAATTTTTAAATTTTTATAGCGTAGAGGAATCGCAAAGACATTATTTGTTGATTTCATATACAAACTAAATCTATTCCTTTAAATATAACCAAGCTCTAAAATTGTTTACGAACATTGTTTGAATAATTAATCATTATTGTCAATTTGAGAAGTTTCATAGCGTGAAGCTATCGCAAAGACATTCTCCTTGATTCCGTAAACAAATTAAGCCCATTCGTTAAAAAATTTCCGAACACTGACTTTGTTCATGAATATTGTTTCGATCACTAATAATTATTGTCAATTTGAGAAGTTTCATAGCGAAACGTAATCGTTGAGACATTCTTCTTGAAACCGTAAACAAATTGAGCCTATTCGTTTGAAAATTTCCAAATTCTGAATTTGTTTCTGAACAATGTTTAAATAACTAATAACTATTCTCAATTTTAATAGCGAAGAGTAGTTGCAAATACATTCTTTCATGATTCCCTGAACAAATTAAGCCTATTTGTTTAAAAACAGCCAAACACTGTTTTTGTTTATGAAAATTGTTTAAATGGTTAATAATTACCGTCTACTCTCAAAAGTTTAATAGGGCGGCGTAATCGCAAAAACATTATTTTCTTATTCCGTAAACAAATCAAGCCTATTCGCTTACAAATATCCGAACTATGAATTCGTTTAAATAATTAATAATCATTGTAAATTTGAAAAGTGTCGTTGCGAAGAATTATCGCAAAGACATGATTTGTTGATTCCGCAAACAAATCGATCCCATACGTTTCAAAAAAGCGAAACTCTTACCTCGTTTATGAAGATTGTTTAAATAATTAATAATGATTTTCAATTTGAAAAGTTTCACTGCGAATAATATTCGTAAAAAATTCCTTTTCTGATTCCGTAAACAAATAAAGCCTAACCCTTTAAAAACAGTCAAAATCTGATTTTTCATGAATATCGTTTAAATAATTGATCACTATTGTTCATTTGAAAACTTTAATAGTGAAGAGTAATCGCAAAGATATTCTTCTTGACCCCGTAAACAAATTAAACCTATTCGTTTGAAAATTTCCAAACTCTGAATTTGTTCATGAATGGAATGGAAGCTTCTAATGTGTCCCCTAAGGGTTTACATTTTTCTTGTGTCTCTTCCCTATTCCTTTACACACACCCCCACGCACTTTCTTGGTGGTGGGAGGGGGGCCTACAGTTTAAGGTGGATTCCGAACCACCAAGAGCAACAGCCTTAAGTACTTAGAGAACCTTTTTCTCTACAGGTACCGGTCCCACGACTCTCCGAAGATGAACAGCTCCCTTGCTAGGCAAGTGTTCACCGCATGGGCCACCGAGGCTCTTCCAGAGTGCGAGGGGGGAATCGAACCCGCAAGCCGACGGAGTGGGCAGAGTAATCGCAAAGACATTCTTTTTTCATTCCGTAAACAAAGTAAGCCTATTTGCTACTCTGCTTTTGGTTGTGAAAATTGTTCAGATAACACAGCCACACAAAAAAAAGTGTCGTGATATGGAGACAAGACATATGTTTTTCTATGGATTTTTACGCGCTGAATCCAAATCCGATGTCAGAATTTGCCCTACACGTCAGCGTTTTACACTGACATTAAGAAACTGACTGGTCGCAATTTAAAAAATTAGTATTTACTGTTCTGGGGATAAGGCATATCAATTCTTGTATTATTCGATGCACTGAATGCGAATTAGCTGTCAGAATTGATTCCACACGTTTTACTTTAACACTAACCTCAAGAAAAGTCAATAAAATCATATAAAATTGTGATATAATGCCTAGAAAGCTGATTTTTTTTCAAAGCCTATATCAGCGGAGTCTCATTCTTACAATTGGAGTGACCTAACATCAACTCACCTAACCTAAACTCACCTCACGTAACGTGCGGATTGTCCCACACGCGCACATATCGCACGTTAAGAACAATAGTGCGACAACTCAAGAAAGTTCATTTTTGAGTTAATACCACCATTGGATAGCATTTTTCGAGCTCTATCATTCTAGAGCAGAAGGACATCTCTAGGTGTTTAAGGAACAACGTTTATGGAGGAAAATCCCCCCAACGTGAAAATTTAAATATTTTCAGTCGATTTTCTCGAAATAACTTTTTTTGAGTTTTCACACTTTTGTCCTCAACGTGCGATATGCGTCCTCAATTGCGACGCATCTCGCTCGCACGTGTATGGGTCGCACGCATGACGGTGATATGTGAGCTTCTAAAGTCATGCAGGATTTGAAAATATATTGTTTCAAATATTATTATCAAATGAAAAGAGGAACATTTTCACATAAAAACATTTTATTTTTATAATTAGCGAGTCATAACACTTACGTATAAATATCGGAACTTTTTTCTGCGACTAGAGGACCAGAAGTCGGTTGTGTTTGTGCGACAGCTCGTGCTTTTTGGACGTTTTTTGGACTTTTACCGCAATTCTTTTATTTGTGCGTGCAGTATTTTGATTTTTAGTGCCTCATTCGGTAACCTCGCATGCCTTTCAGACTTGGTTTCTGTTGTAAATCAGTGGTAATCTCCTTTCCAAAATTTTCCGTTGTTGCGAAGAGTGTGGAGCCTATGTGGCAACCAAAGTGTTTGTTTCGGATTTTCGAACATGATTTACTCGAGCTGGCAGACTGCATGAGACGCCTGCCCCAGTCTGGTCCAGGTATGGAACTTTTTTAATTGTGTCTGCTATTTTGAGGCCACAAGTCGGGAACTGTGCTCTTGTATCCAGAGAATCGAAAAATGAGGTCACTAACGGAACTCTAACGTAACTCTACCGTAACTAGAGGAAGACTACCTAGTGTGCGCTGCTGGTAAGCGGGTTGCTCGTTGACAGGCGCTCTACTCTTCGATACATGAATATTCGAATCCTCCCTGAAGTCGGAAAAATCTATTTATAATTCGATTTTTGCTTGTTATTCTCGACATTTTTTTACTTCTTTGTTCTTATACTTGCTTAAGATGTCTGGCTCTCCCAAACAAACGCAGCAAGTTACTACTGATAGAATTTGCAAAACTTGCAATAAAGTAATTAAAAAAATTGCAGAGGCGAGAATTTGCGCCTCCTGCAATGTTGCTTTTCATGCGAGATGCTGCTATTTTTACGAGGTTGAACAAAAGAAAGGCGGAACCCTACTTGTCTGCGGCTCCTGTCGTGACTGCTTTACGGAGCTTGCTGACGAGGATGCCCTGAATTCCCCAAGCACGGATAGGTCCAATTTTACTCTGCTGAGCAACCTAGGGCCCCACAACGATTCTCCTCCGATGGGCGGACCGAACTTGGAATCAACTAGAGTAGTACCAGCTGAAAAAAGTTCTCCCGGTCCCGTCGCATTGAAAATCCTCTCGAAATTGAACACCATTTGCGAGAGGTTAGGGAAAGTCGATGCTGATGGCTCTCAAATGAGCTTAAACATTCAGGCTCACAACAATACCATGGTTAAATGTAATTCAACTGTTTCAAACTTGTCAGCCAGCTACGCTTCTCTTTCGGCGGACTTGAAAAAAATCTCTGAGAAAAATACGCTCCTACTTGAACAATTCGAAACTGTAAAGTCTCAAGTCGTCGACCTGCAATTCTCGAGTATGGAGCACTTCACGAACTATCAAGAATGCAAGGAGGAACTCATTAGCCTTAAGTGCACATACGAAAAGCGTATGAGAAGCCTGGAAGAGGCGGACCGTGACATGGAGGTAATCATCACGGGTATTCCGGTTTCCCCTCAGGAGCAGCTCCCAGACCTCGTGGACTCGATCTGCAGACTTGTCAAAGCGAAGGCCAATAAAACCAGCATCGAGGATGTTTTTCGAGTTCCAGTTGAAAACAAAACCATTCCTAACCCAATAATCGTCAGATTCAACATCGCTAAACTTCGAGATGACTTGGTCGCAGCTAAAGTGAAGAACAAAAAAACCCTAATGGTTCATGATGTTGATTCTAGCCTGGCTGACGGCCCTGTCTACATCAATTGTAACCATCCTCGAGACCTTTATAATCTCCTGAAGGTGGTCAAGGCTAAATTTGGCCCTGGTAAACTTCACGGTAAAGCTTGGATCTTCAATAAAGCAGTATGGATTTGCCACGCGTCAAATGCTTCGTCAAAGCCAGTAAAGATCCCTGATCTCACTGACTCCTTCGATCCAGATGCCTTTCTTTCCAGTCAGCTAAGTGAGTTAGCCAATTCCAATTTAAGTCAATCTTGACTTAATACCTTATCCATCTCCGATAAAGCCTTGCAAGTGGCAACACCATTGCCTTCAACTTCTCTACTTCCTTTGGACTCCTCTGCAATACCTTATTTGGACTGTAGTTCAAGCTCGGCTTATGTCTCGCCCATGAATTATTCTTCAGTGATACGTTTTCAAGACTCAACGGGTATGTCAGCAAATCTTTCTCAATTAAATCCCGTCCCTGCTTCGCCCGATATCTCACGTATTTCTATATGTAATGACATGGTTTCTCCGTTGGAATCAACTTTCTTCTCTATTAGTAATTACTCTTCTCCGGATAATAATTTAAATGTTTCCTTCGGTGTTCCCAGTCTTTTTTATTGTAACAGCGAGCGAGGCAAGCGTTTGCACTTGGCACACATAAATGCGAGATGACTTCTTCCTAAAATAAGTGAAATCACAGACATCATCCATTTGTATAGCATCGACATTCTTGTAATCTCAGAAACTTGGCTTCGTCCTGATGTCCCCGACTCTGCGATATTAATGAAGGGTTTTAGTTTAGTACGAGCTGATCGTAGAAGCCGCAAGGTGATGAGAGGAGGTGGGGTCGCTATTTATATTAAAGATGATCTTAGCTATGAATCCGTGTATAATAATTATACCCCATTTTTTAAAGGTGCTCCCGATGACATCCCTGTGGACCTATGCCCAGTTATAGTTAAATTTAAGAAAACTCGTCTCGCAATTCTAAGAGTTTACAGGAGCCCAAACGTGGCGCCATCCTGGGACAGTGACTTGGAGGAGGCCTTCGCTCGTGCCACCTGTGAATCAAATCACATTGTTTGCTCAGGAGATTTTAATATCCATGCGGCGGACACATCCCACACATGCTGGACTAGGTTACTTCACATATCTCGCTCTCTATCGCTCAGGCAGGTTATCAAAGAACCGACCCGCTGGGGCTTGATTTTGGACCTTATTTTTGTAAGCGATGATCTTCCACTATTAGATTCGGGAGTGGCCAAGCTATCAGGGAAATTTGACCATGACTTGATTTTCTGCGACATAAACCAAGATCCATCAACAAGACCGAGAGTATATCGCGTAGGTAGGGACTTCAAACGTGTGGATCAAACAGCATTCAATAAGGCAGCAAGTCGAGCAGACTGGGCCAGTATATTAGACCTCTCCTCGTTAGATGAGAAAGTTGATCGATTTTCACAAATAACATTAAGCCTTATCAACAGGTTCTGCCCGCTACGTCGCTTCAGAACAGCTAGGCCCAGGCCGCCTTGGTTCTCCGACTCTGTAAAGAAAATATCCCGGGCTAGGGACAGAGTTCGTTCCAAATGGCGCACTTCAAATACCGTCACAGATACAGATAAATATGTGCTCCTACGTAACCTCGCAACTGGCTCCCTCCGGCGCGAAAAAAACAGGTATTTGGCTAGCCTTTCAGATAGGCCCTCTTGCAAACACATATGGGAAAAGGTAAACCTGGCAGGTGTCTGGTCAGGACAAAGACAGTTCTCTCGGGGAGATCTGCCCATGGATCCCACTAGCATTAATGACTATTATCTAGATACCATACCGCCAGCGGTAGCGTCAGAGACACTAATCCGCCACCTTCACTCATCTGCTAGCAACTTAACACCTCACTCACAGAATACTTTCGCATTCAAGGCAATTGATCTCAGTCATTTGTATCACGCTATGAGATCGATCACTTTGACAGCTACGGGATCGGACGGCATAAATAGTTTCTCAGTCTATCTTTGTGTGCCTTCGTGCCTTCCTGCGTTATTAAATATTATGAATACCTCCTTAAGGCAGGGAAAATTTCCCTCGGCATGGGGATCAGGTATTGTTCATCCTCTTCCTAAATGCGATAGTCCGAAATATTTGGTGACCTGCGCCCAATAACCATTCTGCCTTACCTTTCGAAGGTATTAGAAAAAATCTGTCTTCAGCAGTTGACACCTTTCATTGAGAAAAACAAAGTATTACCTCCCAATCAATCAGGGTTTAGGAATGGTTTTTCGGCTGCAACAACTCTTCTTCACGTCTCGGGGGAGATAGGTAGGTCCTTGGACTGTTCAGAGGTAACCCTACTGGCCTTACTGGACTTATCTCGGGCTCTAACAGGAGTCAGCGAGTTGCAGTATCAAGCTCTAGGTCTACTCTCATGTCCCCATGCAGAGCAGTAAATAGAAGAGTACCTCAGAGGGCGGTGAGTAGCCCTACCTTGTTCTCTGTGTACACAAACGACCTTCCTGACTCCGTGAAGGAATCTTTACGTAGAGTAGAGGCGATCTCGAAGGGCAGAATTGAAATCACCATACACATTCATGCAGATGATACACAGGTTTACACACGTTGTATGCGGGAAGATATTAATGAGGGAGCAGCCATTTTAAACGCGGTCTTAGATCATATCGCTGGCTGGGCGGAAGATCGTGCTCTGGTCATTAATCCGACGAAATCTGTCATTCTGCCGATAGGCAGTTTAGATTGCGATCTTCTTCCTAATTTCTCAATGAATGCTACTCAACTTTCCATCGTTTCGCAGTCAAAAAATCTTGGGCTCATAATGCAGTCGAATTGGGGCTTTGAAGAGCATGTATCTAAAAAGGTCAACGCCGCATATATACGCCTACGAAAACTGTTTCCATTCCGTCGCGCTCTCCCTACTAGCACTAAACTCCTATTATGCGAATCGTTAATTTTGACACTCTTTGATTATGCATATTCGAGCTTTGCGCCTCTCTTGAGCACGCCGCTGAGGTGAGAATTTAGAGAGTGCAGAATTCCTGCTTAAGATTCGCGTTCGGTATAAGAAAATTTGACCATATCTCCCCCGCTTTTAGAGAATCTGGCTAGCTGAAAATGAAACATCGGTGGAGATTGCATCTCTGCGTTCTCGCGTTCAAAGTTTGGTCAAAGGAGACGCCGGTTTACCTACGAAATCTCATTTCCAACGTGAAAGAAAATCCGGCGAGAAAATCTCTTGTCACAAGATCCAACGGAAAGTTTTCTGTCCCTTCAGCCCGCACTGTGAAGGCGGAAGCTACTTTTTCATGCTCAGCTTCTCGTATGTTAAACATTCTTAAAGATCCTTTTGATTCGTGTAGTGCTCAATCTGTGAGAAATGAAATGTACCAAAAATTGCGGGTGAAGCCTTAAAACCGTTAAAATACTTGTCACGTAAGCATTCAAGCTAGATTGTAGAAGGTTAGGTTGTAAAGCAGCTCAGCTTAACCTCGGCCTTTTATGTCCACTCGTCTACTCCAGTGGTCGGCACGCTCTTGCCCAGGGCAGGCTACCCTGCCCGGGCTGCCCAACGACCTACTTTCTGGGCAGGTACCTGAGAGCTTGGGCAGACCGACCCTTCTCTCAGGGGTTCTTTGTTGGAAAATAGAACAAATTGACAAAATGTAAAAATCGTTAATTTTTCAATTAGCGATTTGAAAATGATATTTTTGGAATCTGCGAATTTTTCCGATTTCAACGATATGTAATTTGTCTATAAAGGTTGAAAATTTGAGAAGCATTTAGTATTAAATTGAATATTGAGCGGAAGTTTTTTGATATTAAACTCCTTCAAATTTTCAACTTTCTTAGGCAAGTAATATATCATTGGAATCGGAAAAATTCTTAGATGCTGATTATACTATTTTGAAATCGCTAGTTGAAAAATTAAAAGTTTTTAAATTTTCTTACTTTGACCTGCCTGTGGACAAAGGACACCCATCGGGGCGAGCGCACCCGCACTGAGCTCCGTGAGCCGATCGGAAAGTAGCAGAAAAAATTAAGCCGGGTCCAGCCTGCCCAGACCTGAAAAGTGAGCAAAAAGTTTGCCGACCACTGGTCTACTCGTATATCTTTCTGTAAGCTCATGTACATGCTTCGTGGAACATAATAAAGATCTATTATTATTATTATTATTATTATCTATTATTATTTTCTTTTCAAACTTTTTCTCGGGTGAACCCGGTTTTTCGTTATAGCCACGGACTAAGTCAAGTGACTGATGAGATGAGGATGTTATAAGTTACTTCAATACGTTTTTTGAAATAATTTACGATGATGTTGTAGGTACAAAACTAGAAGCATGATGTAGTTTGCAGTTCGGCTTCCTGATGGTCTAGGAAGTTCCTTACAATGCGACAGGTATTTAATAAAACCGCCTTTTGAGCTGCCGCCAGTACCCTACATACTCCTACTTGTTCAAGATGTTCAGTGCAGCTTGCGTGCACATTGCCTGTAGCCGAAATAACAATAGGATGAATAGATGCATGTTTCACATTCATCCATATTGCCTTAACTTCATGCCTTAGCTCGCTATACTTATGAATCTTGGTTGTATAGGTTGTCTGCAAATTTCGGTTAAGTGGACAAGCAATGTCGATGATGTAGACTCTTCCACCTCTTTCTCTCGCATCACGATGTCAGGTCGATTGGCTCGGATGTAATGATCCGTCTGGATAGTCACATCCCAATATAAGATGTAATCTTCATTTTATAAAACGGACATTGGAATGTATCTATAGAAAAGCATCCATTCTGTCAAGAGTCCTATGTTCAGGGCAAGCTGTTGATGTATAATGCCCGCCACATCATTATGTCTATGCGTATATTCTCTTTGAGCCATTACGCGACAACCATCAATTATGTGCTCGATGGATTCCTTGGTATCTCCACATCTCTTGGTAACATCTCGCTTGCTGTTAAAATAGTGCACTCGCCGAATTACGGTGGTGCATTCGGTGTTTCGTCATTTCTACGCGGATGATTCTCTTTAATCGTTCGAGGTCAGTGTTCGACCATTTGATGAGCCCAAAGGAGTACGTGAGAACATGGACGGCGTAGGTGTTGATTGCCCTGATCTTATTTGCCAAGTTAACAGAACTCTTCAGAACCAATCTGAGTCTCGTAGTGAAGGCAGTCGTTAGGCGTTTCTTAACTATCGTATGGTGAATACCCTTAGATTCAAGAATACCCAGGTATTTATATGACTCGCCCTCAGCCATTGCCTCGATGTCATTCCCGAAATCGTTCTCTATCTCTGCAGTCCCTAATTCTCCTCTGGTTAAATGCACTTTTTGGCATTTATCTAGTCCAAAATCCATTTTGATATCATTGGAAAACTGCTTTGTAACATCAATCACTTGCTGCAGTTTCTCGTCCGAACCAGCGTATAGCTTCAGGTGATCCATGTATAGAAGATCGGTCACTTGATGACCATCCTCATTATCATTTACTCGGAACCCATGAGACATGCTATTTAAAGTTTTGCTCAGTGGGTTCAACGCTAAACAGAACCATAATGCACTGAAGGAGTCTCCTTGGAATATACCCGTCTTAATGCATATTGATCTAGTTATCCTCGGTTGTCCATGATCAAAATACTTGATTCTTGTACCCCAAAGCATCATCGCACGACTTAGGAAGTCAATGATGCGTGGACAAATTTTGTATACTTTTAAGACTTCAAGCAAATAGTCATGTGGTACGGAAGGAAACGCTTGCTTGTAGTCAATGTAAGCCATGTGCAAGTTCCTTTGGTGTTTACGAGCTTGCGTCATGGCAACAGCGTCTATGGTGACTAGATCTTTACTGCCTCGGGAGTTTTTACAACAGCCTTTTTGTTCTTCTGTAAGGATGTCATTCTCGTCACAGTGAGAATAAACCTTATCTGCTATGATAGCTGTAAGACATTTATATATTGTTGGAAGACAGGCTATCGGTCGAAATTCAGATGGATTATGAGCGTCTGGTTTTTTAGGTAATATATACGTAGTACCCTGCAGCATAAAGCCTGGCATCAGATCTGGATGTTCGATGATCTTCCGAAAACACCGTGCCAACGCAGGATGCACACTAGTCAGATACTTATACCAGAAATTGTGCACCATGTCCGGACCTGGAGCTTTCCAGTTACATGCTTTTTTCAAAACCGCTGAAACATCTAAAGCTGTGATGTTCGTCAGCTCCATTTCAGGGTTATTGCTTGCTCTTGCTTTCTCTAGTTGGAACCACGCAGTGTCCAAATTGCTTCTGTTAGTTTTTCCCCAAACGTCTGACCAATAGTTAGTCATTTCTTCCAATTGAGGGACTTCGGTGTCTTGCTGGTTATTTTTCTGTACACTCAGTTCACGATAGAACCTTCTTTCGTCTGTCTGAAAGGATCGATTTTGTTACATTCTTGCACTACTTTTCATGTACCGACGCAGTCTAGCAGTAAGAACATCAAGTCTCTGCCGCTGGGAGTCTATAATCTCATCCAATATTGCTGGTGTCAATGTCTCGATGTACCGAGGGTGAATGATTTTACTAACATGGTGTATCAGCTTTCTGGTTCGATTTTCTTTTTTATATTGAGTCAGTCGACCCAATTTGCACCTTACTTTGCTGACATCCATATCCAACCTGATCTTCCATGACGGATCTCGCTCCTGTCTTGGGGCGAAGACTGCATTTATAGGCCTAGTTCTGCGGCCCAACGTTCTAACGGTTGCCACAGCTGCACAGTGTACAAGAGTTTGCACCTCTAACGCATTTTGTGTTGCGTTCAAATGCATAGGTAAAATCTTGCTGTTTAGGTGTTCTATTAGTGCACGCAGATCATTTGTGATGTTCATCTTGGGCAGTGAATGCCTTTGTGTTGGTTCTACATGTCTGAACTCTAGTAGAGCATGACCAAAATTCCTTTCAAGGTGCTGTAGATTTTCTGGGACTTCGCTGTTTATATCATCGTTTAGAATACCCGGATGTGGTTCTAGTCCATCCGGTACTTGATGTTCATTATCCCTAGCACCTATGTCTTCAGCTGCAATCAAGTTTTCGTTTTCCACATCTTCCAATGGAAGTTCATCAATAGGAAACTGTTGTTCCACTTCCATTTCGATGGCAGCTATTTCAACAGCCGAAAGCAATTTGTTTACAGATATCGAGCGTTTTTGATCTGCTAGATTCTGCTCATTTATTCTTGTGGCTAGCCCTGAGTACTTAAGTAAGAAGAGACGATGATGTTCTCTCCTTACACTTTGCCCACTTGTCTTTGCCAAAAAATAAAAGCGCATCACATCTCTGTTCATATGGTATGTCCATTTTAATCGCTTCCTCGGTTGTTGAACTTCGGCTTCTGGCACTGGTTGTATTAGGCCATCTACCTCCGGAGGATGTGGTGGTGCTGGATCATCACCAGGTTGAGGAAGAACATCAATTGCCACTGCCTGTTCGTGTGACGCGGTTTCCTCTAACTGCTGTTCATTACCGTTGTTCTTCCACTCCAAATCAACCTGCTGTTTAATCTCCATTGCTCGATCTTATGAGATGAGTAGATTAGTCCTGATGTCCTTCACCTTAGCGATAAGATCTCTCAATGCGACTTTCTCTATTTGAGGATACTTTGCGGCAAATTTCGTTCTGAAATTTTGTCCTTTTTTGCGTGATGTTTCAAACTTCGCACTTTCATAATAGAGACGCATCAATTCCTCATTCATTGTGGTATCCCACTTGGTGCTCTCCCACGGTATTTCTGTTAAAGTGGTTGGCTGCAAATAGCTAACGCTACTATTGCTACTATTTTTATTATGAGAAGTTGTAGGCTCCGGAAGCTTCGATCATGATTCCTTAAAGAAACCAATCCCAAAGCTACTGGAACGTGTACGTCATCCGCTTCTGCTCCTTCTGTCCTAGAAGGTAAGCAAGGGCGGGAAATTTACGCGTGATAACATCGGGCAACACTGTTCCTTGGACTCAGGTCTCTAGCCGCGGATGACCTTACGCGGCAGACAAGGATCGAATTTCAAATCATGCAGGCCGGCGGGTGACATGTTCAGGATTACCTTTTCTATGAAATTTGTTTTGTTCCTGGAAAATAAGAAGATACGTAGTTTTTTTAATTAACATGGCGACATTTTTACATTTTTTACGAATATAATAATATTTTATTTCAAAACCCGTGCCATTTTTCAATAATGTATAAGATATAAAGGTTTTTATTGTTTCAGTTTATATCCTGCTATTTTTGCACTTTTCAGAAATCCAAAAAAATTGAAAAAAATGGTGAATTTATTTTGAATTAAAAAAAACGGTTTTTCTCAATAACATCCCTTTTTTTGTCTGAAATTTTCAGAAATAATATCTACTAATATAGTCTACCTACCATCAATTTCCGTTTGGTATTTTTTTGTTTCTCAGAAGAGAAAAATTATCCTGATTTTCCTTTTATATTAACTTTCTTCTACCGAAAAGAAAAAAAAATATCAAACGGAAAAAGGAAATTCATGAAATTGCTTTAAACAAATTGAGCCAATTCGCCCAAAAATGGCCCAGCTCTGAATTTTTTCACGAGCATTGTTCAAATAATTAAGAATTGTTGTCAATTTGGAAAGTTTCACAGCGTAAAGCAATCGAAAAGACATTCTCCTTGATTCCGTAAAGAAATTAAGCCTATTAGTTGAGAACTTTCAAACACTGACTTTGTTTATGAATATTGTTTGAATAACTAATAATTATTGTCATTTTGAAATGTTGCATAACAAAGATTTGTCGCTATGACATTATTTGTTGATTCCGTAAACTATTGTCAATTTGAAAAGTTTCATAGCGAAGAGTATTCGCAGACATTTTTTTTTAATTCTGTGAACAAATTGAGCTTATTCATTTACAAAGATCCAAACTCTGATTTTGTTCATGAAAATTGTTTAAGTAATTAATATCACTGTCAATTTGGAAAGTTTCATAGCAAGAAGTAATTGCAAAGACATTCTTGTTGATTTTTTTAATACAATCAGCCTATTCGTTTGAAAATAGCCGAACACTGTTTTTTTTTAAATCAAAATTGTTAAAATTAGCAATAATTATTGTCAATTTGAAAAGTTTCGCAGCAAAGAATAATTTAAAATACATTCTTTGCTGATTCCGTAAACAAATAAAGCCCATTCGATTAAAAATGAGTAAACTCTGATTTCTTTATGAAAATTGTTCAAGTAATTAAAAATTATTGTCAATTTGGAAAATTTCATAGCGAAGAGTTATCGCAAAGACATTCTTGTTGATTTTGTAAACAAATTAAGCCGATTCGTTTCCAAACGGCCAAACTCTGAATTTGTTAATGAAAATTGTTGAAATAATTAATAATTATTGTAAATTTGAAAATTTTCACAGCGAACAGTAATCGAGAAGATATTCTTGGTTAATTCCGTAGACAAATCGAGCCTATTCGTTTAAAATTACCCAAGCTCTGATTTTGTTCATGAAAATTGTTCAAATAATTACTAGGTAATTCCTGTCCATTTGAAAAGTTTCATTGCGAAATTTAATGCCAAATACATTCTTGCTGATTCCCTAAACGCAATCAGCCTATTCGTTTAAAAATAGCCAAATTCTGAGTTTGTTTATGAAAAATGTTTGAATAACTAATAATTATTGTCGATTGGAAAATTTGCAAAGCGAAGATTAATCGAAAAGACATTCTTTGTTGATTCTATAAACAAATCGAGCATATTGGTTC
>CAKNXH010060830.1:35228-88994 GCA_932178445.1 Andricus quercusramuli | reverse complement strand
GATTCCGTAAACAATTTGAGCCAATTCGTTCAAAAATATACAAAAACTCTGATTTTGGTTGTGAGAATTGTTTAAATAACTGATAATCATTGTCAATTTGGAAAGTTTCATCGCGAAGAGTAATTGCAAAGGCGTTCTTTGTGGATTTCGTAAACAAATTGTGCCTATTCGCTTACAAATATCCAAACCCTGATTTTGTTTAATTTTATTTAAATAATTAATAATTATCGTCAATTTGAAATTTTTTATAATAAAGAGTAATCGCAAAGTCATTCTTTGTTGACATCGTGAGCCAATTATCCTACGCTTTTGAAAATATCCAATCCTTGATTTTGTTCTTGAAATTTATTTCAATAATTAATCATTATTGTCAATTTGAAAAAATTCATGATGAAGAGCAATCGCAGAGACATTCTTTTTGGATTCCATGAACAAATTGAGCCTTTTTGGTAAAAAATATCCAAACTCTGATTTTTTTAATGAAAATTGTTTCAATGATTGGTAACTATGGTCGATTTCAAAAGTTTCATAGCAAAGATTTACTGCAGACATTCTTAGTTAACTCTGTAAATTTCGACTTTACCAGCATATGATAGTACCTTATAATGCGATATTTCTCGGACCTTTCCACCCTGCACATGCGTCATTTATAATGATAAAATGTGCAAATCAATTTTATATTTAATAGAAAATGTGGTTTTATTAATGAATATTGTTTAAAAAATTGATAATTGCTGTCAATTTCAGAAGCTTTATAAAGGAGAGTAATCGCAAATACATTCTTTTTAATTCCGTAAACAAATTAAGCCCATTCGTTTACAAACAGCCAAACTCTCAATTTATGTTCATGAAATTTTGTGTAAATAATTAATAATTATTATCAAATAAAAAGTTTTATAGCGAGGAGCAGTCGTAAAGACATTCTTTGTTGATTCTGTAAACAAATTGAGCCTATTGGTTCAAAAATAACCAAAACATGATTTCATTCATGAAAAGTGTTCAAATAATTATCCATTATTCTCAATTTGGAAAGTTTAATAGCGAAGAATAAGCACAAAGATTAAGTTTTCAACGGATCTTCTTGGTTTCGGACACACAGCATGCAAAAGTGAAGTTTCCTCGAAGGTGTCTCTGTCTGGCTGGCTATCTTCAGCGATTTCTTACGATCACAATATCTCTTGAAGAAATTCTCTTATCAACACGGTACTTTTAAGAGAGAAATTTCTGCCTGGTCAGTGTTATAGAAAGCTCTTTGCTCTTGACTTTTATTTTAAAGCCATCTCGTCATCTTGCAAAGTAATGTAGATATTTTATATCTTTATGGCCAACGGCCATACCACGCTGAAAAAACCAGTTCTCGTTAGATCACTGAAGTTAAGCAGTGTTGGGCGCGGCTGGTACTTGGATGGGTGACCATTCGGGAATACTACTGCGTGTTGTTGGCTCGTCGTGGGTGTGGTGAACGCACACTTGTAGTTATTTACTACAAGAAACTATCCACCTAGAAACACGACCCGAATCGGGTAGTGTCACGCCTACCCCGAAAGGGAAATGGCTTAATGGTATACATACATACATACATACATACATACATACATACATCTCATTAGAAGGTGTCGGGTGTAATTCACCCTAATTCCACGACCTTTAAAGCTATGTCTATATTTTGAGGCCCTAATAATGAACTAAAAAATACAGCTTTCGCAGAATGTCTCAATCGACTAAGCATTGATTAATATAGAATTAAAATGCAGGTTTCCAGCCGATCAATTTTTCTATAAAGCAGTATGCTAGCCTAGAAATAAACCCTTTCTGGAATATTTTTTCGATGACTCATTTAAAACTGGAGTATAGAATATAGACTAGCAGAATCTGACAGGGATTTGTACATCTACTCATTTTTATTAATTTTCAGTATCCGGGGTAACCACGGTATGTCAAATTGTAGCTCCTTGCTCTTTCCCGTGACCTCCCTGATCTACTTTCTACACGATAAAAACGATATTACAGTGTAATTATCAGGTAACATTGCCACGGAATATGTCTTCAATATTTCCGTACAATATTACAGCAACTTTTAAAACAAAAAAAAATGTACCTTGCATTGCAATGCTTTCTCAATATTTCCGCGAAATATTGCAAGTGGCGGACATTTCTTAAATGCAACTACATTGATGCAATATTCCGAATATTGTAGCGGAATATTGCTACAATACTCAGGGAATATTGCGTGCTATGGGGGTATATTAGAAACTTGTAGCTTGTTTTTTAATAAGGTTGGTATACAAGTGTTTTTCGTGATACTCTCCTTGATTTTTAAGTTAGAAATACGAGACTCAAGATGGCGGTTCCGATCAGGTCGCCTTCAAAATGGTCCAAACATGTGAATATTTTTCCAAAATCCATATAGTTCATATGACAAAGGGTCTTTATGGGGCTTTTTTCGATTTCTTGCAGGAAAACTGCCAGCTCAAGATGGCGGTCAAATTGCGTTGACCACGGTGGTGGCACTCTCATTTACCATGCTTATAGTTGCACGACGCCAAGATTTGCTCATCTTCACCAGCAGCGCGACGACATCGCGGAACGCGCTCGTAGGCCTTCGACATCTTGGTTGGATTTGCTCAGCTGGCACTGACTCTTCTGTGGCTTCCTCGATGGGGCGGCTTTCCTAAATGACGGGGATCTTTTCCTCCTCGGTAGGTGGTTCGTTCGCGGCTCGCTCTCCTTTGCGGCGCAGAGGTAGCCCTGTGGCGTTCTCTCATACTCCGCAGCACTATCAGCCTCTTTACCGCATCTCCCGCCAAATCTGGTCTGGTCACGATATTCGCACTCCGCTGCCAGGTGGCCGTAGTCTTGGCAGCAGTGGCATTTTATGGCCTCTTTCTTCTTGTGTATTCTACAGGACACAGGTAAAGTTCAGAGAGAAGAAGAAGTGAGAGAAACTCCAACACAACAGTATGATAAGAAAGTGAGGGAGCCTACCTTGAATACTCCTGAAAAAAAAACACCAATAGACCATAACCGAAGAAGTTGAATTCCCGCGCCAATTGTCCGGTTACTTCAGTTCTAAAAAGTAACGAATGAAGGGCGCCGCCTGTACATAGGAATAGCGAGAAGCAGAGGAAGGAAAACAGCAAAAGCGCTCGTTCCGAGGCGGTCTTTACATAACCAACTAAGGGGTCGAGCTACTCAGAGATCCTCAAGGACGTAAAAGGTAAGGTGCAACCGGAGACCCTTCGTGTCAAACTTAAGGGGGTCAGGAAGACGAAGAATGAAGATGTCCTCATCGAGGTAAGCGGCGATGCAGAGGGTAAGACTAAGCTGTTCTATGGCATGAGCGTGGCTGTTCGGGATGGGGAACGTGCATGAGGAGACATTTTAGAGCAAGCCTAGCTCCAGATGTCAACGTCAGAATACGGGACACATGAGGTGGGATGAATGTCCCATAGTGCTACCACTGCGCCGCAAAGGAGGGAGAGCTTCAGAATAACCATCAATTAGGGACGAAGAGATGCCCGACGTTTAGGGAGGTCGTTTCAACGAGGAAGTCAGAGAAACGTCAGTGGTAGCGAGAAAGGCAAAAAAGGCCAGGTAGGTATGGGGACGGCGATTTGTCAAGCTCAGCTGAGAGGGCAGCACCCTGAGTGGTGATATACCTTGTACACAAGAACAAGGCATCATCTACGGTTTCCTTAGCTTTTTGTTATTTGGGAAGAGATTTGCTCCTTTATGTGTACACCCAAATGCCACATGCAGACCTGGCATTTCGAAAATAGTACTTGAAGCAATCACCTCAAAGCTGCGTTATGAAGGACTGATATAATTCGAATAGCAGGCGTTACCACCGTTGGAACCGTCGTCTTGTGTATCACCACGCATCATCGTCTGGCTAGTAAGGGGAGATGAATTTAGAGGGTACTACTGTTTTTTAGATTGAGTCTGACACTCAGTGCGTCAGTGCATTCTCACCTTCCCTAAAAAAACATAAATATTGAATTATATGTCAACGGTAGTCATATTGGTATCGCCATCTTGAGCTCACAGTATTATTGCACGAAATACAGAAGTGCACCATAAAGATATCTTGAATCTCGTTTTTCAGACTTGCAAATCGAAAACAGTATTACCGAAGACCCTTGTATACCAAAGTTATTGAAAATCAAGCCACAAATTTCCGAAATATGAGTGGAAATGCTCTGCTTCTCTTAAAATAGATCAAAAAATAATTTTTTGATGCGTATTCACTTTACACTCGCAGGCCAAAAATGGCCTTCCTTAACATCCTCCTTTCATAGCGAAGAGTAATTGCAAAGACATTCTTTGTTGATTCCGTAAGAAAATGTTGCCTACTTCTTTGAAAAATCAGAAATTTGATTTTGTTCCTAAGAATTGTTTAAAAAAAGAAAAATGGATTAGCAGTTCGAACTCGAAAGTTCATTGCCTCACTACCCGATTCGGGTAGTGTTTCTAGGTGGATAAATACCACCAGTGTGGGTCCACCACACCCACGACGGGCCAACACCACGCAGTATTCCCGAACGGTCACCCGTCCAAGTCCTAACCACGCCCAACGCTGCTTAACTTCAGTGATCTTACGGGAACTGGTGTTTTCAGCGTGGTATCGCCGTTGTTTAAGCGATTATTAATTATTGTCAATTTCAAAAGTTTCATAGCAAAGATTTACTGCAGACATTCTTAGTTGAGTCTGTAAATTTCGACTTTACCAGCATATGATAGTACCTTATAAAGCGATATTTCTCGGATCTTTCCACCCTGCGCATGCGTCATTCAACACTAGAAGAATGGGGGTCTGGACGCCTCCTAGACGGACGGTTGGTTTCCTCAGGACATGAGCGCTTATTGACCAAATCGTGACGGAATATGTGGATTTCGGGATTCCGCTCATGGTATTGATACCTTCGTTCACCGGAATTTTTACTCAAATCCGAACGACAGTGTTTTTAAACCGCAAGGTGTCCTTAGTGCACCGCCCGTCCTTCTGGGGTTAAAATGATAGAATATGCAAATCAATTGTCTATATTCAACGATAATTGTAAAGTAATTTAGACTAATTCTTTGATAAAAAATAGACTTATAAAGTGAAAGTTTGAGTAATTATTTGATTTGACTTCTTAACTATTTATATTCGTTGTGAGCAATTGATTCGCATACTTGATCATTTCAAATAAGTGCGCTAATAGTAACCAATCCGCTTTCTGGAACGACGCATACTGAGTTCGGCACTATCTGAGAATTGTAAGAACCTCGTGACGCGGCATCGCCCCAGCTACTTTTTAATATAGGAATAATGATTTTACCAAAAAAAATATGTACAGAAAACATGTGCATTATTACTAAATACACATTTTTTCTGTAGAATATTTTCGTATAAAAACAAAATTTTTCAAATAAATCAGGAAAATCATGAAAATAGAAGTAATTTCAAAAAATCACTGTGCCTTAGAAATTAAAATGCATAGAAAAGTATCTGAGACTTATTCTGTGCAAGAGTCAATATATACACTTGAATATAATATTTACTTGTAAAATTTGGACTATAGCAATTAAATCGATGTGAAAATGTAAAATCCAATGAAAATTAGCTTTTTTAGCTTTCTAAATATTTATGTAACTAATTTTAAAAAGAATTTAACATCATTTTAGTGTTGGATATGAATATATGGTTACTATTTTGCCTCATACTACTCTTCCTCATCCATAATGTGCCCCCTGGTGGTTTACTGGACCCCCTCTTCTAATAAAACCACCCATATATCTTATATTATCTTAATCTTATGATCTAAAAGTATTCACAACTATTTACATTATTTCTTATATCTAGATCCTTGCTTCTATATTACAGATCTAATCTAAGCGACTTCATTTTGACTTTTCTTTCATTTTCACTTCTCTGCTACCTCAATTTAGCCAGTTTTTCACATCAATTCTCTCTTGATCGCTTTTTCTAGCCCCCTCCAACCCCATCATCGACTCCTCACCCAAACCATCCTCTCTTAAAATCTTGACCCCATTCTCTTGCCCGCTTCCTTTTCCTTCCATTTCTCTTCTAAATCCTTCCTATACATCCTTCCATGTTTCCTTCTTCCGTTCATATATTCATTACTTTCTGTTCTCTTCTGTTCACCAATACATCGCTTCTCTAACCTATTTTTTCAATCTTGATCTTGCAATTCTGCTCCATCTTGTCTTTCTTCATCTCTTTCCTGAATACTTTGGATCTTCTTCCTTTTTTATCATCTTATACCATGTATTATATTTTGATTCCTCACTCATCACTCATCTTTCTACTAATTGTCTTTCCTACATCCTGCCTCCGTTCTTATGTGAGCTCTATGGTCTTTATTTAATTGCAAGTTATATCCCAAATATCAAACTCCTTCACTTCTTCTAACTTTACTTCTTTCCATCTCCCAGTTCATTCTTTCTTTCTTCCTTTTCCTTTTTTTATATCTCATTATTTTTGTTTCTTCTAGATTAAAATGCAACTTTTTTACATCATGGCATTCCTCTAATCCTGTAATTAAGCCCGCCATCCCTTCTTCATGTATATATCTTTTCTTATTCCATCTTAACTCCTCTCTATCCTTTTTTCTTAATTTCTTCTTCGAAGTCTGAAATTATTGTATTAAATAAAAGAGGGCTGCTCTTTCTATTTAACAAAATTTCCGACACTCTCTTTATTAAGCCCTCTTGTATCCCTTTTTTTCACCAGAACTTTTTCTATCTCGATCCAGGCCAATGAGTAAACGCTGCCTTCAAGTCCACGAACATAGCTATTATTCTCCCTTTCTCTCTTTTATTCCTTTTCATTGATCATATAATTCAGAACATATATGTTGTCCATCAACCCTTATTCCTTTTCAGAATCCTGTCTGATTCGGTGGCTCTATCTTTTTTTCCTCAACTTCTTTCTTTCATCTCGCCGATAAAACAGTTAGGGGACACCACCCTATAGTAGATAATGATCCTACAATAGATAATCATTAACTAAAAATACTAATAAATTTTAAATCATAAATTTAATGTAATTAATAGTTAAGGCACGATACCTGTTAATATACTAAAATTATAATTGATTATCTTACTTATATTTGTGCTTATAATTAAGGATTATCTACTGTAGGACCATTATCTACTGTAGGGTAGACTCCCCTACATATACTTTATACAATGTTGGCATTACCGTCACTCCACTATAATCTTTAGCCTTTTCCCCCTTACCTTTTTTCATTATGGGTACTAGTACTCTTTCTTTCCATAAGTTTGGCCACCGTCCTTCTCTACATACTTTATTGCACATTATCCATGCCCATGTTTTTCTGGACTTCATTTGGAATCTCATCTATATCAGGTGCCTTTCCATCTTATATTATTTCTAATACTGTGATTATTGCTTCCCTTGTTATGTCCTCTTCATCATCTCTCTCCCTACCATATTTTCCTCTTTTTATAAGTTTCATCTCTACCCCTCCTAGCAAATCCATAACATATTTTTTCCATGCTACCATCTTAATATTCTGTTTCACTCTTTTCCTTATTTTTCCCTCTTCATTTACTATCTTCCAAATCTCTTCTTCCGTCCTAGCCTTCTCCGCCTCTCCTTTATACTTTTTATTTCCGTCCTCTTTCTTTTGATCACGCAACTCAACCTCTCTTTTTTATCCTATATTCTTTTCCACTACTTTTTCCTATTCTCCATTTTCTCAATTCCTTTCTGACTTCTGTTTTATTTTCTTTACTTTCCTAATCTCATCCACCGAATTGTGTGTTTGTGTGAGGGGGACAGCCCCCGCATCTTCTGGAAGATATAAAGAGATTGAAAAGACGATATATAATCAATGATAGTGATATCTTAGCAAATTTGTACACTTTGTTAATTGAAAACGCCAAGCACTGGTGTTCCATACTTAGAAATTTGTCAAGATAATTATAAGCTTTTTGCGGATATTTCAAAAATGCCTACATCAATGAAGGATTTCCGAATAAAATTAGATAGAAGAGACCGGGGCTAGCTGGGACAAAGCGAGTTTTAATACTTATATTTAACACTTCGCTCCATCTGTCTTACAGTGGTCAAAGGTCCCGATGCGTAATGTACCAGCGTATTTTTATGTCAAAATATCGCGTTTCGCAGAAAATATTGCCGAATATGTTTTTTCAAGAGTGTTTTGTTTTGTTGGTTTTTTCTTTATATCGTCCTCGAATATTTTTTCAATTTTGAAACAAATATGAACAAATTTAAATGTTGTTCACCAAGAATGCGGTCAGGGAAGGTTGGGACAGATTGTTGCAGCGCAGGTTGGGACGAATAAACGATTAACGTATTTAGAGCAGTGCTAGACATAGCTTGTGGGTTCATGCTATTGCTTAAACTTTTGCTTAAACTTGGACTTTTTCCTGTCTACACCGAAAACCTAATTACCAGGCCAGATTCCTTTGGAAAAGGACGTGAAAAATAGGATCTTGCTACAAGAAAGACAGGCAAGTGACTGCGTGAGTTTAATAATATTATGAACGAATTGAAAATTTAACTGTGTGTGGATTGACAGAAGGTCAATCGCTTCTTTTTTTTTAAATTACCTTTTTAATGAAAATAATTACTAGTTATTCTAGTTTTCATTAAAATGTACTGGAATTTTTCTGTAATTCATGGGAAATTCATTAAAATAAGAAGATTTTGTAAGGTCAATTTTATAAAACTTAAAAAAAAATTCTTTATGAATCCCGGATTTTTGTAGCGAAAAAGTTCTCATAAAATTTTCTTATTCTACGAAGTTGAAAAAGCACTTTATAAAAAGTATAAAGAATTGTAGGAAAGTTTTATATAATCGATTTTATAAAAAAGGGATTTTTCAACAGAATAAATGCAAATTTTATAAAAACTTTGATCATTAAGAAATTAAAGATAATTTGTATAAGCGAATCAAACAAATACAGTGACTTTGGACTTCAAATTTGCAACATTTATCTATGATTTTTCCAATATTTCTATATTTTTCATTATGTAGGTCGATCATCTGAGTCGTATCCGGTTTTCAAATTATGAAAAATCGGGTTAACGTTTCATGATGCACCATATGATTTAAAAAATACTAAACAGTAATAAAAAGTAGAATCATAAAAAATTTATAAAAAAACCTCGCCATAAGGCGTTTGAAAAATTATTTCAAAAAGTTCAAGAAGAAATAACAAGGAGAAATCAATAAACCATTAGGCATAATATTTAATTTAATCTGAAAATGGTATGAAGTGACTCGATAAGCTTTTTTCGTACTTGAGTACAACTGGAAAATTAAAAAAACAAAGTCAAATGTCTTGGAAAGTGATTGTTCCAACGTTTTTATTTTATTTTTGAAAACAACTACAGATTTTCTACATTGACATTGTTTCATTTGTCCCAACCTGCCCCGTATATGGGCCAGGTTGAAGCACAGGACATGGTCTCAGTTATACGTTCGCCAAAATTTATATAATGAATATTTTGCCCGCAAAAAATTCACATTAATAGCCAAGGATATGCACTTCGAAACCAAGTATAGAACGATTCTGAAGAAGTTACTAGAAGGACGTGAAAAATTCTGGAGTCGTAGTTGTCCCAACTAGCCCCAGTCTCCCCTACAAAATCTAAGTTTTTGAGCAGAAACGGATACAGGACATCCACTCATACTATACAGGAATTAGGAAGGTGTTTACCAAATATCAAATAGCAGGTCAGCTTTGCGACCAATACGAAGGTCCTTTCAATAATAAAAAGGAAATCTCTCCAACTATTCACAAATTGAAAGCCTTAAAGGGAAGGGTATAAGAGAACCTATTATTAACGACTTACGATTAGAAAATTTAGATTTAAGTAATGGCAAAATGGCAATGGATCAATAGTTTCAATAATACAAACTAAGTTTCTCTTCTTTAGCGGCGCAGAGGTAGCACTGCGGTGCACTTACGCACGCCGCGGTCCTATGGCCCTCTTTGCCGCACCTCCAGCAGGCCTGGGTTCGTTCTGGACTTCGGCATCCCGCCGCCTTATGACCAAAGTCCAGGCAGTGGAAACACCTTACAGACTCCGTCTTCTTCCGCACACGACAGTACACCCACCCCACTTTCAGGTGTCTCGTGCGGAGAAGTCTTGCCGCCAGCTCCTCTTTCATTTCGACAAAGGCCCTCAAATTACCTCTGAAGGCCTTCTTCGTCAAGGACACCTTTAACTCTCCAGCTGCTGCTTTTTCGAAGTGTTTTCGGACCGCAGCCTCCACATCTTCTGCATCTGTGATCAATTCGAGGTCCAAGACCTCTACTTCGATGCGGGGAACGAACTCGCGCACGTTCCCCCTATTTCCTACGGCATCCTTGATGGCCGCGGACAGCTTTGATCTGCCATCCGCAGCCGGCCCTACCTCCACCAGAACCTCTCACCTTCATGTCCGCCTGAAACCCCTGATTTTTACACCAAGGGTGTCCGGCTTCACCTTTTGCTTGAGGCTCCTGAGGACCTCCGCATACCTAGAACCCTCGGCAGGTCTTATCAGGACCACCTCGCGTCGGGCTCTCTTCTGCTTCTCCTTCTTCATGGGTGCGGGTGTAGAAGTGATCCCCTCCACATCCTCACCCTTCAGGGTTGAGGACGCCCCAATGGTATTGCGGGACCTCGGCTTCTTCGCCCTCTGCTTGACAACGTTTGCCTCAACGGGACTCATTGAAGGCTCCCTTTCGCGCTTTCCAAGTTGGGTAGTGAGAGCCTCCACGGCTTCTTCATTTTGAGTCCCGCTCTGGCTCATGTCTTCTCTCATCTTTTTTTCCTTCCGCAGGTGCTTTTTACCTGCCTCCTTTCCGACGGACTTTACCGCGTCTTGATACTATGCGTCGATGAGTATCATGGTCACTTCCAACTCCCCCGTCACACACCACGCCTTTTCCAGTCCATCCCTAATGGGCATGAACATATTGCGTTTGGGGTTGCAGGATTTCTGCATCTCCGCCATCACACCTTTGAGGTCAACAATGAGTCTTCGATCCTCCTCCATATTCTCTTGCGCATCCGTTTTATCAAGTCTGGGAGGAGTCTTTTGACTCATGTCTAACTTCTCCACAAAGTCCAGTTCTCCCTCCGAATTCCCACATATACTCCTGTTTAAATTTGTGTTGTTCTCCATTTAGATTCCCACGACTAGCTAGGGAAATAAAAGTCCATCCCCGCAGAGTCCGCATGCGGGGTTAAGGTCTGCATACTCTAGAAGGCGACCTGGTATCCTAGAGACACCGTTTGGAACACCGACCCCTGGTGCCACGCAGCCTTCGGCACGGTGGATTAACGCCTTGACTTGGAGGTTTTTCCTTCGGGACCATCCCTGGACCCTTACCTGCGACTGCTTATTGAGTAGTGTAACCGTATTCAGCAGAAACCCTCGGTATAGGGCCGCAACAGGAAGTGGTCGTGGTTTTTTCTCGGTGTGTCCTTCACCCAGTCTGTTTCGTCCGCGAGGCCTATTTTATTTCAGCCCTACCCTCTGTTTCCAGCGAGCATTACGCTATCCGTCACCCGGGGACGCACACTCAGGATAAGAAAAGAAACCTTAGAAAACAATGACAGGAACCGGCCAGAAAATAAGAGGAGCAAACAAAGGAAGAAAAAAGCCACCAAAGAGTGAAACAAATTTAAAGAAGCGAGGAACAATATACAGGGTGTCCCAGACTCAAGTGTCCGGACTTATATAGCCATATAAAATTTAAAAAAATAAATAGAAAATTCCTTTTCCAAAAATCAGTTGAAGTTTTACTTTTTTAGTTATAAAACATTTGAGCTGGACCAATCAGGAGCGCTGTATAAACAGCCGTGTGTCCGTGAGCGGGATTCCAACGTAGTGTTCTCCCGTGGCTGACCCCACCTTTGCGCTCACTTCGATAACACTGCGTTGAAATCTCGTTCACGTACACACGGCTGCTTATACGGCGCTCCTGAGTGGTCCAGCTTGAATGTTTCATAACTAAAAAACTAAAACTTCAACTGATTTTTGGAAAAGGAATTTTCTATTTTTTTTTTTTTTCATTTTTATACGGCTATATAAGTCCGGACACTTGAGTCTGGGACACCCTGTATAACCACTTAGAACAAAACAAGTATACTCCATACACAAAATCGACTATAAAATTATTCCGAAAAACAGTATGCACAAACACATGCACGTAATTATCCACAACTATATTGTATTGCCATTATACAGGAAATACCTTTTTTAATGCAACGTAGTCAACGGTTTATGATGTGTCAAAATTATAAGCATCGGGAAAAATAATTCACTGTCTATTATTGCGTTTATATTATAATCCAGCATATAATACGTTTTCCAATATGCGAATGTTTTCAACAAAATACCAAAATTATGTTGTTCTAGACTCTGTGACTTCAAGATGGTCTGAGATTTCTGAATTTACTGATATTCCGCTTCATTATTTTTCAGATTGTATTGAACTTTGTTTAAATTCCACCTTTTTCAAATTTGATGGCTCCACTTATAAACAAAAAAATGGCTTAGCTATGGGTTCTTCTCTCTCACCTGCATCAGCCAATTTAGTTATGGAAAAACTCGAATCCCACTGTCTTAAAAATCTGCCTTTTTCAGTTCCTTTTTTCTTTCGTTATGTTGACGAAATAATCACAGCTGTCCCTAAAGATAAAATAAATTCACACCTTGAAAATTTCAATTCTTACCATCCTAATATTAAATTCACCATAGAAGTTGAAGGAAATTCAAAAATTAGTTTTTTAGACACTCTTGTTATTAGATGTGAAGGTTTTGTAAAAATTGATTGGTTGCAAAAGAAAACTTGGTCTGGTCGTTATCTGAATTTTAACTCTTTTCATCCTAATTGTCATAAAATTGGTTTAGTCACAGGTTTATTTTACAGAATCCTTAGAATTTCAGATCCAGAATTTAGAATCAGAAACATAAATTTAATCCGAGATACCTTGAAAGATAATGGTTTCCCAGCCCACTTAATCAATGACTGTCTGAAAAAAGAAACTTTCCGATTATATAATACCGAATCTGTTTCTCGATCTAATAAAAATAAAAAAGTATCTCATGTTGATTTCACAGTTTGTCCATACATAAAAAGCTTATCAGAAAAAATTGATCAAGATCTAAAAAAGCAAAAGATCAAGATCATTTGCAAACCAACCAATAGCTTCTCAACATTTTTTAACAATCTCAAAGATCCACTTCCAAAAAACCAAATTTCCGGAGTTGTCTACAAATACAATTGCGCTGTCTGTCCGTTTTCTTATATAGTTGAGACTGGCAGACCTATAGAAACCCGTAGCCGTGAACATAGATAGTCTATTTCCCATCCAGATGAAGCTGCTCATACTGCTCTTACTAAACATTATATTGATACCGGCCATAACTTTGATTTGAATAATTTTGAAATTTTATCATTGGAGAACAATAAAGCTCGTAGAAAAATAGTTGGAAACTTTTTCATCAATAAAGTAGCAAATACAGTCAATCTGAGGTATGAAAATAATTTATTTCCTGAAGTTTACAAACCTTTTACAAAATTAAAATTTTGATTTCCATGTCGTTAAGGTTATAATCTACTTTATCGACCCATTCATCACTTTCTGTTTTCTTGTTTGAATTCTCGTAATTTCCTTCATATTCTCATATCTTCGAGCATATATCAGACTTATGTAGTTCAGAAGTTTTTTTGACCATCAAATTTCACAACCAAACTGTCTGTATCAGAGTCACGTTGCTCTTTTCTGCAACTTGGCGTAATGCCTTTTTGCATTCACGAACCAGCTCTGATGTTATGTCTGCTTTTTTAACTGCAGTTAATTTCGCTTGGCTGTTTGAGTAGATTGTAATCTGTCCACCAGCACCCCCTCTCATCCGCTACTCCTTTGGAGCTACCTGCGTACCAGGTTTCCTCTTGGAGGAGCGGGTTACCGTTTACTATCCACATATCCCTGCTTGAAATGCGAAATTTCTTCTGGAAGTTGAAGCGTGTTGTTGTTCTATCTTGCCTCATTTCTAGAATTGGCAGTGTGCTGCTGTGACTTGGGAGTCTGTTGTGTTTAGTCCTCCAAGTCCATCTATTTGCTATTTGCAGGCGGCCCATCGCGTGAGCCGTTTTCGGTGGTTATCGCAACGTTATCGCGGTTATCGTGTAGGGGTACTTCCCAGAGCATGTGTCCTATCGCCGCTGCAGATATAGTCTTCTTTGCTCCCGTCACGCTCCTGAACTCTAGCGTTTGTAATCGTCGCAGCACTAGTGTTCTATGATGCGCAGCGCCAAACTTGTAAGATCCATCAACGTTTCCAGATAAGCCCCCCTGATTAATATTACAAAGTCATCCGCGTATCCCTGAGCATAATACCCTTCATAATTCACACTACGGAGGAAGCCGTCCACTACAAATGTACCACAGGAGTGATGACTGGACACCCACCTGTTAACCTGGACCTGAACAGTCTTCACTGAAACGCCATCACGTCCTAAATTAACTTGTGGAAAATTGTAGACTGTTATGGTTTTCATGGGCAATATATTGTCTCTTGATATTGATAGCCCACGTATCCTAACAATGGCATCAAAACAGCTATGTGAATAAAGATTACCAATTCTCGGTCTATTTAAGAATAATAACTTCAATTACCTTTTTTCAGCTTGTCACGAAGGGGAAACGGCTATCGTTTAGTGTTGAAATTTCCTCAGAATATATTCTGAAAATCGGTTGGTAATGGATTTGGATGTCGAGAAATCAGGGTAAACACAACGAAAAAATTCTTGAATGAAGAATAATGCATTAATTGGCACTTTTAGTCAAAGTAATAATCTCCAGCTAGTGCGAAGGTTCTAGCGATTAGGCAGCATAGCCAGTAGTGCTGCTACGGACTGATGATAGCTCTGAAAATGGCCGAAGGTGACCCCCTTATGTGGGTTCTACCTAGTTCGGATAAGGCCCGACAATCGTTTTCTATGAGGAAGCTAACAATATTTTCTGCCAGCGTGTCATTTCTGTTACACACCAAAGAAAAATTATTCTCTGAGTCTCGTACGTACAGGCTCCTCTGGTGAATGGAAGTTTCAAGTCTCCTATTATGTTTAAAAAAAAAAATTGATTAGCAGTTCGAACTCGAAAGTTCATTGCCTCACTACCCGATTCGGGTAGAGTTTCTAGGTGGATAAATACTACCAGTGTGGGTCCACCACACCCACGACGGGCCAACACCACGCAGTATTCCCGAACGGTCACCCATCCAAGTACTAACCACGCCCAACGCTGCTTAACATCAGTCATCTTACGGGAACTGGTGTTTTCAGCGTGGTATCGCCGTTACGTTATTATGTTCAAACTGTTAAAAATTGTTCAAGAATGTTCGAATTCAGTAAAGAGGCTTTCTGGAAATGCATACTCACATTCTTGAGAAAATATTTGTAAAATTTATTTGTTGAAATAAATTAAGAAGCAGAAATTCTCTCTTAGATATACAGGAAAATTAGATACTTTATTCCACTAAAGATTCATCGCAATATATGTAAAAGTGAAAATATTACGACCTATTTATATTAATAATAATTTTGACTATTATAAACAAACAGAATAAATATAACAGACAAATGAGTTTTTTAGTTGTTGATGAACAGATGGGGTTTCGGAGATCGAATGAAGTAAAAGAACTTCCTAGTAACATTTTGAACGAATAGACACAGATATTCTAACGAAATCTAGTTGATATTCTTCAAAGAGCATATCTTTTTAAAGCTTCACGGAATGAAAATATTAATTTACAATACATATTGCAATAAATACATTATATGGCAACACATTTGCAATAAATACATTGTATTACAATACATATTACAATAAATGTTTACTTATAATACGCTTTGTAATTTTTTACCCTAAAATTTAGTATTTGAATGTTCTGAATTATTTGAAAATTCGAAGAATTTAACGGTTAACTCATGGCTGGACTTTCAGAATAAAATAAAGGTTACTTACCTGATATTTGGGGTTCATGCGTAGTCCTGCAGTGGGAATCAGATACTTGGTCAAAAGTCGAAAATCGAACAACCCTCTTTTTCTAATGTGCGAAGATGGAAAGAGAGGTTTGTTCGATTTTTGACTTCGAAGCAGCATCGGAGTCCTTTGGAATCGAACCGAAGGGCCTATGACAATGCCACCGAACGTGTCCTCGGGTTGCGGAAAGAGGGTCCCACTGTACCAGGGGTTTCTGCTGAATATAGTGACAATATTTTATAAGTATTCGCAGACAATTGTCCAAGGATGATCCCGAAGGAATTAACCCCAAAGCGAAGGCTTAACAATCGTATGAGATGTCTCAAACGGTGACTCTGTGATACTGGGAGACCTCTCAGAGTATGCAGCGTTATCCTTGCTTGCGGGGCCCTACAAGGATGGAGGAACTTTTTTTCGTAGCTGCTCATGGGAACAACAATGGTAAAACCAAACATTGTTGTAGTAAGTACGGTTCAAAATAATTGAAGACGGAGGGCTCCCGACAATGGATCGGACAACAATGCCGAACAATGACGAACTTCTGGAGTAGTACAATACCTTCTCGTTAGGGGGCCATAGTGGTGTATGGCCCCTGATCAAGAAGGTTACATGGAGCGACTGCATGCTCTGTGGTGCGAGGAGCACCGAGGGCTCTCGCATTTTTCACATCCAAGTCTGTGAAACTGTGCCGAGGAACTTCGGAAAAGGAGTTATATAAGTGGAGCTCCTACTTAACCGCAGCCAGAATAGGCCGGCAATAGAGAAAGAGACGCGACACTTGGACTAACCACGGGCAGGCATCCAATAGAGGAAAAACGATGATTTAGGTCGAGGAGAAATATCATCATCCAGGTTTCTCTCAAGCCGAAGGATGTGACTGAACTAGATGACGAGCTTCGTGGATATTTTTTCGAATAATCCTACTTCTGGAATATCAATTGTAGTGTGTTTAATTTAAAAAAAATTTTAGCGAATGCAGCCCGTTAAAGAGAACCAACGGCTGATAACAAATCAAAAGACAAATGCATCAACTCAGCACCAAGATAGGCTGGAAAAGACAGTACACGTGCCGCATTCAGTGTGTGATTGACTACATAACATCTGACAGGAATTCCACTACGAGGCTCTGACTGTTCGCACGCGAACTGCGGATCCATCATCACACTCTCAACAACTCGAAGCTGCTGACTATCAGGCAGCATATTATTGACAGAATACGAGTACTATCGGACGCTAGAAGAAGTCTAGAGCGGAGAGAGAGGTGGGTCAGAGAAAATCAACTGTTTTTCTCTGATCCATCTCGATTCATCCAAGACCCTCCAGTTACTGTCGACCACCAGCTCAAACCAGAATAGGTCGAGGTATTTTGAAGCGAAGTCTACGAAGTCCAGCATCCAATTGAAGAAAACTCGAAGAATATAAATAGCTTCCAGTAGCTGTGCAGTGGCCTCATAACACCTGAGGAGGTACGCCCACCTATCACTGCCGAGAAGTTTAAAAATGTATCAAGAGGCATGAATCACTATTCCGATCCGAGACCAGATGGTATCAAAAAAGAAGTAACATTTAATCCACCAACATCTGGCCCGCATTTTCATCCTATATCTAAATTCGGAAAAGCCTATTCCGTAGTGGTTGGTGGAAAGATGCACAGTGCTCCTACCGAAGATACGCAACTTGTCTAACCCTAAGAATAACAGGCCAATAACTTGTCTGCACACGCTGTATAAGATCTCCACAGCTATCCTAAATAATAGGAATGTTTCGAAGCAATCAGACCTGTGTAGCGAGAGATGTATGAACAACGCGGCTCAAAAAAAGACGTGACAGAATGTCGGGAGAAACTGCTCTTCGATAGATGTGTCTGCAAAGACGCAGCACCCTACCAGCGCTTCCCATCGATGGCCTGCATTGACTACCGAAAGGTGTCGATTTAACCTCTCATAGACTTATCATCTGTATGTTGGGAAGCTCCAATGTTTATCCATACATCGTAAGGTGAGTAGAGAGATTGATGCCGCTTCTGAAAACCAGATTGACCATCTCATCTGGAAAACATCATGTCACTATCACATTATTGTCACTATCTCTCGCACTTCGCTATTCCCAAGGGTACTTCTGCAGCAAACCTGGAAATGGAAAGCATAAGGTAACTCATGTATTTTATATGGATGATCTCAAGCTCTATGCTAAAATAAAGAGCAACTAAATCTAGCTCTAGAGATTGTCGAAGAATACCCTCAGCAGATTGGAATGGAACGAGGGTTAAAAAAATGCAACAAGTCTCATTTGAAGTGAAGAAAAGTAAATGGCATCCCCGAAGATCCTGATCTCGTCGATAGAAGGACTATACGACACACTGACGCTGGAGAGACCTATACATACCTGGGAGTGCCACAAAGCCGCATCCAGGACGCAACATCGATTAAGAATGCTCTCCGAACTAAATACAAACGTCTTATTCGACAGATTTGATCTTTCGAACTGTCGGCGAGCAACAAAGTATCTGCAGCGAACATGCTTGCTGTCCCGACATTACTCTGTTCATTTGGAGCCGTTTGATGGACGAAGGACGAACTCAGATCCCTCCATATCAGATCAAGAAAGGTTATGCACATAAACAAAAGAATTCACCTTAAGTCTTCTGCTCCATGACTTTACACCTCACCTCGTAAAGGTGGTTGCGGAATATTGAATCTTGAATTTTTTCACAACAGGATTATTTTCGGAAAAGCATATATAGTCGCAAATGGGTAAAATGCTCTTCTCAAAATAATCAGAAAGCACCAAGAGATGCGCAAAGGAGCATTTCTTTACAAACCAGTGGAGCAGGCTGCTGAAGCACTCGGCCTTGACTTCAATATCAGGGGTGAGCAAAATGCATCAAATCTGATCCATCTCGAGTACTCACTTCTGAAGGCTCGAATTAAGAAAGTACAAGGCTGGATTAAAGTCGAGCACGGAGGATTTCATTTTGGCGTCTCAAGACGGTGTCATTTCCAAAGGGACAGTGCGGCACCAAAATGCTTTATTACCATCTCTGTCTCTATTACGGCATTAGCCATAATACTGCTCCGTCAAACGGTCCTAGGGAAATGGAGTCAATTGTCGAAACTGAGAAGTGCCGCATATACTGGAACTTCATATATTCGACAATTGTTCCTGTTGCGAACTCGAGGCTTGACATAGTTTTCCTAGACTTCAAAAAACGAACCATGTTCGTTATCAAATTTGCGGCACTAGCTGACAAAAGCGTCACAGCCTCATCATCCTGAGCATCGATGCTATTCGAGGTGCGAAGCTTTCAATGGGCAATAGCATGAAAACCATCCCTGCGTGTCAACAAAATACTAAGACACTTGTGGGGTAAATGCAGAAGCCGGTCGTCCTCGGGTTGCTCAGTGCCCTTAGTGTGCATAAGACTCCTTGAAAATCATCGTATTGAGTCTATCATAGACTGTAACCACCCACCTCATGGTCATGAGACATGGTTATATATATATATATTTATATATATTGTCACGAAGTTTTAAGAATTAAACGTTAAAAGATGTAAAAGTAACTTACCGGGGTTTCGCCGAAGCCGTACCTAACCCTCCTAACGAGAAGGCGGGACGGCTCGCACGAATGTATTCAACAAACTCACCGTCCAGACAAGATTCGAGTTTAGTTTGAGGGGTAGGTTAAGCCACAGTTTTATTAGTATAGAAACCATTACCGACAATTCCAGAGAACCCCAGTCCAATGTAGAAATAAAAATAAATACATTCCCAACGGACATTACAGTGTACGGGGTCAGTGTCAAGGTGAAAGTTGAAAGGAGAAGATTCAGCGTAGATCAACAAGGAAGACAACGGTCACACATCTTCAGCATTCTTTTCCGACCGGAAGCAACAGAAAAACCGTCACTGCAAATTGACTTAACAGGAAGTGACAGGTCGTGAACAAACAGACAATACCGAAAGTCGACAGTCTGCTAGCTCGCACTAAAACTATGAGTAGAAGGAGAACTAACAAGGTTTAATTCTACGACAAGCGGTGAGAGGCAGCACCGGACCAATTGCCGTGTCAGACGCGATCAACACTGTAACACCACGTTGCTAAGCAACCAAGCTGCGGCAAGGATCCGAGGCGGCGATGCGAAGATGACCTTGCTAGGCGACCACGCGTTGGCAGAGATGAGCAGCCGGCCATGTTCCATGGGCCGCGTTCGCACGGCTGGGTCAGAGACTGCGGTCGAGCGGCCAATAAGAATCCAGAAGTCAGGTGGCCAGAACAATCAACACGATGAAACGGTTCGACTACTGGCAACGAGCGGCAGCACGAACCGATTACCACATTGACAAGCGGCCATTTTCCATCGACCAATGGGGATCACCATAGCCCGTTGGCTGGATCCAATCAGCACGACGGACGCAAGTACGGAGACGCTCAGTGGCGGATGCAATCCATGGGTCCATTTCCGTTTCAACAAGCCAATCAGCGGCCAATACACTTAAATTTTACGGGTGCAGAGAAAAGGAACGGAATCGCGAATGAGGAGACGAGAACCTGTCACTCGCGTTCTTGGCTCGACAGCGAGACGGGGAACCGGAAGACCGAAGATCTCTCAACATCCTTTTTTTACGCGAAACCTAACGTGGAAGCCCTCGAAAAAAATAACTAATGGAGCACGTAGCGAAGGCCGAGCTAGCGGAATGGCTACGAGGTAGGTGGCCGTTCTTATTTGCTTACAATCAGCATTCTCGGCAGTGGCACTAGACCCCCTCACGGTGCGACCGCCGGTGACCGCTTGTGTGTTCTTTTCTTAGTGAAAATAAAGTTCAGGGGGACTACCCGAAACCCTCTCGACACCGCGCAGTGGAGGCACACCCGACTCAAAGCCCGATATTAGCCTACATAGTTGAGGCGGGCGTCACTCAAGTGAAAAGAAAAGGGTGTCAGAACGCGACAATAAACGCCAGATGGCATTTGTACAAACGCGGGTGTCTCGGGAAGCCATGTTGAGCTAGAGTGGGTCACTTTGTAGTTTATTCGGTCATTTTTATCCGCGTCAATATTTCAGTTTTCTGTCTTACATGGTAAGTGGATTAGATTCATGGGGAATCAGGCAGTTAGCCCTACCGAATAAAAGTCGGTACTTTCTCATGTGATGCAATTTTGATTTCAGGATAGATTTTGTGTACCTAATAAGCTCAGGTAGTTGGATAACTATCTGTCGTCTGAGACTACTACGAACAAAATAACGGGCTTTGTGGGTTGTTTGCGGGTTGAAAGAGTGCGACCCACGCAATCGGTTCATTCGCATATAGAGACGTGTTGAAGGGCAGGTAAGTGGCAGCCATTTTATAACCGGGTTTCCATCCTGGGATATCCCTGGCCAGGCCATGATTAACGGTAAGAACACTGTGAAGTTGAAAGACTTTGTTACAATATATACGAAGACGAGGAAGCAACATTAAGTCCAACTGCAGAAAGCGGGCACCCCCTGAGAGATGATAACGATTTCAGTACAAGAAGGAACATCAACTTGCAGGTCCCTTCTAAGCCCCAAAATCTGACTGAAATGGATGCGTCTCTTCGTGAGGATATGTCGAATGTTTCCGACCTCTAGACCATCAACTGTTTAAATTATGGTGCGGTAAGAGCTTTGGCTGAGTCAAATCGAAAGCTGAAACCGACGGCTGCTAAAAAGATCAAAAGACACTTGCATTAGCTGATCAAAAAGATTGGATGGGCAAGACAGAATGCGTCCCGTGTTTAGTGTGTGATTGACTAGATAAGATCTGGTAAAATGTTCTCCCTGGCGATCTCTCCGTTTTTGCAAAAGTTCACTCAAACTTCGAAGAGCTTTGCGACAACCTCATAACATCTGAGGAGGAATGTCCATCAATCACTGCCCAAAAAAGTGAAAAGAAAATTATTAACGCAGGTTCCAGCGCACATCTGGACTATTTGGGGGATCTTGAAACGAACCTGTCAGTTGAAGGAATCTAGTAAGTTCTGTCAATACTGAACTACTTCTTTTATTCATCTCACCCTAATTTGTTAGCGGTAACTTATCATTTTTTTTTAGAATCGACTGATGCTGTAAGAAAGAACACCATGTGGTTCAGCACTCTGCCCCCCCCCCCCCCATATGTCTAAATTTGCAGAAGCTTATGTCATTAATGTAACTTTTTAATAAATATCGTTCACAACTATGTCTACTCTCTTGTCTGGCTTGCACTCGTGCCTGATCCATTGTAAACAAAATCGTGACAACGTGACTGTAGTACAATTAAAGATTCGTCATTCGCTGAAACTATTTACAAGATTTATTATGTAGTATTTCAAATGTATTAAAATCTATTTATTACATCGTGTCACATACTAACTAAGTAAATTACTTATTTTGTAAAATTTTTATATTAGAATTTTAGCACCTTTTAGCTGTTATTTCTGGCGATAATTGTGTAATATATATATTTTTTTTAATTAATCTTATCTCAGTGCAAGTTTCTTTGGTATCCTTTTCAACAATTTTCAACTTCTAGAACAAAAACAAACATTATATTGATAATTAATGAATTATGCTTGCATCTTTATCACAATTAAAAATTGAAACTAATTAAAATTCAAGCAGATGTAAGACAAACTATATATATACAATTGTCCTTTTTTCCATTTTTATATTAGAAGCCGAACAGATTTTAGCTGCTATTTTTTGTGATAACTTTTTAATATACAGGGTGTTTTTTTTAACTTGAGACAACGAAATATCTCAAAAAATACGCATCCTACGGAAAAAATGTCTGGAATAAAAGCTTTTTATTTTCGAGGAGGAAAAAAGATTTGATAAAATTTACCCCACCCCCACAGGAGGCAGGGGTGGGGGTAACTTTGTAATTTCAAATGGCAGATTCAGATTCTCCTTTACGAAATACGTAAGTTTTATTCAAAAAATTTGTTTCGATTCGCGATAGATGGCGCTGCAATTGCGAAAAATGAAATTGTTGACACTACTTTTACCTCTACCCAGGAGTAACGACGCGGACATAGTAGTTGTCTATTCCCTTCGGGGTGCTTAATTTCGGTGAGTCCCCTTGCCTCTCACCATCCATCGGGGTGCTTGAACTTTTGGCAACAGGACAGTAAAAGTGATAAAACTGTCGAAAACCATTCCCGAATGCACTTGGTTGACGACAGTCGATTTTGGATGTAGACATTACATATCATCGAGTCTCCACTGTCTACAATCCTCGACGTCATTCCGGCCGAGCGATAACCGCGTCTGTCCATGCTTAACGTTTATTCATTACGAAGGTTGATTGTGTTCATTTGATTTGGGTGTGTTGGTTGCTTTCGTTTGGGTTATTGTTATTGGTCACGTTCGTTTGAGTTGGTTTGGGTGTCGTTGTATTTCTTCATTACCTTACTTCATTACTTTTACAATGGCAATTCTATCTCAGCAACAGAAGATTGAAATGATTCTCATTTATGGAGAAAGTGGCAGGAATATCAATGATGCTCTCACGCTTTATGCTCAACGTTTTCCAGAAAGTGTTCCTTCACGCGCTTCTTTTTACCGGGTTGTCCGAAACTTCATCACTGACGGCAGTGTACAACCGAAAAAAAGGAAGCGTCAAGTAACAGTTACTGGAGTTGATAATGAAGTTGCAATTTTAGCTGCAGTCACTCATGACCCTCATGTTAGTACTCGACAACTAATCCGCGATTCCGGAATGTCTCTATCCAGTGTTTGGAAGGTATTAAAACGTAATAATTATCATCCGTATCATATTTCACTGCATCAAGAACTTCATGGAAATGATTTTCAGAACCGAGTGACATTTTGTCAATGGGCGGTTCAGCAGATACAAGGAAACCCGAATTTCTTTTTTCTAGTACTCTTCACAGACGAGTCGTCTTTCACAAACCATGGTAACGTTAATCGGCATAACATGCATTATTGGACTGTAGAAAATCCACATTGGTTGCGTGAAGTTGAGCATCAGCGTCCATGGTCCGTGAACGTTTGGTGTGGAATAATTGGAGATCAACTTATCGGTCCGTATTTTATTGATGGAAATTCGAACGGTGAAAAAAATCGTGACTTTTTAGAAAATCAACTTTTAATATTGCTGGAAGACCTAAGCTTGGAAGTGCGACACAACATGTGGTTTCAACATGACGGTTGTCCAGCACATTATGCGGCAATCGCGACGGAAGTACTCAATCGCGAATTCAATGGACGATGGATCGGTAGAGGAGGTCCAGTAAATTGGCCTGCCAGATCAACAGATCTTACGGTGCCGGATTTCTATTTGTGGGGTTATCTGAAGAATCGCGTGTATCAAGAGGTGCCCACAACTCGTGATAACATGATCGAGCGAATCAGGTCTGCTTGTGCAAAAATATCACGAGACACAATTCGCAGTTGTGTGGAATCTTTCAAAGCTCGGATTAACATGTGCATCGAAGTGCGAGGACACCATTTTTAGTACTTATTTTAAAATAATTAATCGAAATCAAGCATCTCTGTGGTGAGAGGCAAGGGGACTCACCGAAATCAAGCACCCCGGTGGATGGTGAGAGGCAAGGGGACTCACCGAAATTAAGCACCCCGAAGGGAATACACAACTACTACGTCCGCGTCATTATTTCTGGGTAGAGCTAAAAGTAGTGTCAACAATTTCGTTTTTCGCGATTGCAGCGCTATCTATCGCGAATCGAAACAAATTTTCCGAATAAAACTTACGTATTTCGTAAAGGAGAATCTGAATCTGTGATAAAAATTGGGGTTGTCATTTGAAATTACAAAGTTACCCCCACCCCTGCCTCCTGTGGGGGTGGGGATGGGGTAAAGTTTCACCAAAGCTTTTTTCCCCCTCGAAAATAAAAAGTTTTTATTCGAGACCTTTTTTCTGCAGGATGCGTATTTTTTGAGATATTTCGTTGTCTCAAGTTACAAAAAACACCCTATATTTTGAAAAAATTAATCTCTTCTTACTTCTGAAAGTAAGATTTTTTGGTTGTCTTTTTAAGAATTTTTTAGTTTCATAAAAGAAAACATTGGAAAATTATGACATAATTCTGAAAAAAAAATTATTATATTAATAAGCAATAAATTATGTTCCTGTTTATAATGAAATTGAAGCCTTTAGTTTCGATCTTCCATATGTTAATGAGGAAGGTTATCGTGATTAATTTTAGATGTGCTCAACTACTCAGGAGGCTTTTCCACCGCAGATCGTTTTTTTACAAAATGAGTTTTGCATCGGTGTATTCCTAATTCATAATGAATGCAATTCTGATAGCAATCAAGCAACTCACCGGTGCATACTTATTGCGTTTCCTCCGTTATTTCCTACCACTTGGTAAAGCTGCATAGCTCCAAGAAAATGCGATCAATTTTCGCAAATTTTTTGCGAATATTCTTCGACTTTGTCTTTGCTTACAGATAAAAAAGCTATTCCAGAACAAGCTGTTTTCAGAAGTTGGAGGATAGTTTCGAATTCTACAATATCCTTTCCTTCTGCGACAAATCTGTCTGCTACTTGCTTGACAACTCCACCTACTTTATCTGAAGCACCTTCATCGTGTTCAACTTCTGAATAGTTCCAAGTGAAGCTTAGCACGTTTGGATACCACGTTTTTGAATGCACACCCAGACAATGGAACATAGCCTTATTTCTGTATTACGTGCTTGGGCTTTCGCTTAGAAAATGCAATCGGGTTAGAGAAGTAACTGAATTTCAAAAAACAGTTTTCAAAACAGACTCAAAATGTGCCCATATTGCAGGCACATTATGTTGGGTCGACTCTAACATCGTACAAAAACTCTCAGTTTTAAGCTTGTCATTAGAGTCTTTCGTATAAAATACGAATGAGTGTAACGCGATTTGTTGTCGAGATCCACCAAAATGTACAGCCTGTATTTCTTTGGCATATTTATAAGTCACGTTTTCGCTGATGATGCCTTATTCTTCCTCTGTGCTGCATGTAGTCCAAAATCTTTTCTTGGCACTCTTGAACAATATTCTTGAAGGTAGTATCAACCTTCTACTTTTTTATTTTTTGTATATTTCTTCCTGCTGGGATTTTCCGGTAGAATGCGATTCGTTTACATATTTCCATATATGATGACAGCCGATATCATTTGGAGAACACTCTTCAAAATCTAGCGATAGATGATAGCATTTACTGCATTATCAAAGAAGATACTTTGTATCGTCATTATTTTCACAGCAAATAGCTTTTATGACATCATTTGGTGTTCTTTTGTCAACTATTCCATGGCGGAACATGGATTCTATTAATAATTCAAAGTTTGCACATTTTTCACAAGCGAAAGTTTCTCTATCACAGGCAAATTTTGTTAAGTATCATTACGAAGTCGTTTTTGTCCAACTACTTTACCTTTTTGCACAAAATCTTTTTCTTCCGGGCACATTCGGTTATTCTCGTCCTCTTCCCAAAATGTTGTGATTGACACTTTTAAGCCGTGATCCATTTTTTTTTTGTTTCTTTCGTACACCAATGAAGAAGTATTTTTGCGACTTGAAATGATAATTTTTTTAGTTAAAATGTGGAGAATTCCCTTTCCAGTCGCTATTTTTAAATTTTTTTAACTGCAACCATTTTCGTTAAAGTATGTTTCTCTCGATCGTTTTTCAAATTTTTTAAATTTTCTGCCAGATGTGTTTTTAATACCTCTCCAACCCAAATCCATCAGTCGCTTCAATTCGTTTTAAGATTCTGTTAGTTTTTGATTTTGGCTTGAGGAAATTCGGATCACGATCTTCCCTTTTTTATTCCAACTTTTCATTCCTCGTCCTGGAACGTTTCCTATATTTTTCGGTGGTAGTTTTCATTTTCTTTATCTCTATTTCCTTCTCTTGCGAATGAACATTGTACTTCCTTCTCCTCTTTCTACTCTTTTTTGCTGCTTCACTTGCTGCACTTTGCCCAACTTTGTTAAGTGGCAAAGAATTTTTTTTTTTTTTTTTTTTTTTTTTTTTGAAGCAATCTTCCATTTTTTACGTTTCGAAGGTGCTGCAGATATCGTCAATTCATGAATAGATTTTAAACTTTTATTTTCTTTTCGCTGTAAATAACGAAGTCGCTCTGTCTTCCTCACTGAATTTCTTCTTCGACTTCATTTCAGACGCTCTTATTGACAGCTTCAGGTTAAACATATTTTTCCTGTTATAAAAAAAAAAAGAAAGAAAAGGAAATGAAAACAACATTTACTTACTTATTTTCAAGTTCCAGATCTTAAAATTGATTTTTCAAATACTGAAAATGTAACTTTTCCAATCAATTATTTGGTTTGAAAATTCATCACTCTGATTGAAAATTAGTTTTGTTTTTGGAAAATTAATTGTTTAAACTGAAAATTCAACTATTCCATTTTTGGTTGAGGATTGTTCATTTTTTCAAAATTCAACTATTTCGTTGGATATACATGTATTTTCTTTAAAAAAATTGCATTCTTCATTAGAAAATTATTCTTTTTGTGTGAAAATTAATCTACTTGTTTGAAAATTAATCTTTTCGGTTAAAAATTCAAGTATTTTAGTTGAATATGTATTCATAATTTTAGTTGAAAATTGATATTTTTGGTTGAAAATGAAACTACTTGGTCGAAAGTTAAACTTTTTTGATAAAAATACATCTATTTGAGTTGCAGATTCATCATTTTAGATCAAAATTCATCATTTTGGTCGACATTTTTTTTTCTTGTGATGGAAAATTAATTTTTTCATTGGAAATTTAAATAGTTTATTTTTGATTGAAAACTGATCTTTATTAGTTTAAAATTAAACTATTTAGTTGGAAATTGATATTTCTTTGGTACAAAAATGATTTTTTAATTCAAAATTGAACTATTTGGTTGAAAATTTACCTATTTTGTTGAAATTGCAATATTCTAGTTTGAAAAATTTTGAATTTGAAGCGCTTAAATCGAATTTAATATAGAACCCACATTAGTTATACCTAAATGTGCACCGAGTTTAAGGTATGAGATAGAATAAAAATTTGTTTCAATTATAATTGAAATGCATGCTCTTTAGGGAGAAATTCAAGAAATGATTATCAATGTTTTTGGAACTATTTAATTATTTAATCAATCGGCGGTAGTCACATATTTGAAAATATCTTGTACATAATATAATTTGTTTAAGTTTTCTAAATTGAGCATTGATTGAATCCCTAGAAACTGAAAAAAATTATTTATAATTTGATGGAAGAAATTTGAGATGCCTGGAAGAAGATTGCGAACAAACGGATATGAAGCTCTTTATCAAAAAGAAGAAGAGCAACATCCTCCAGCGAACATTCCACCCATTCCAGCAAGACCACCTTTGCAGATAGACGATAATGCCAACATGAGAAGTAGGAGATCTATCAACCAAAAAGTCTTTCTCAAGATGGAAAAATTAACTGAAGCTCATACTGCTCTCCCTGCTTTGCTTCCCGAAGATGTTAATCTCTGGAATCTGAACAGTGCAGTGTATTCTACGAGAAGGCGGTCTCCCTGCTTAGCGACAGTAGAAGTAACGATACTTCAGTACGTCTGAGTAAGACTCGCGAGCGTATTGCAAAGCTTCAGTTCAAAATTGAAACGGCAAGACAGCATGCATCAAATATTCAGTGTGTGATTAGCTACATAACATCAAATAAAAGATGCACTCCAAAAGTTAGGGCACTTGCTCGGAACTTAAGGAGAGCAAATCACAAGCTTAGCAAGTGTACACTGTTGACCATCAAGCAGCACTGGACGCAAAAAATAAGGTCTCTTTCAACAGCGAAACAGCGCCTTGAACGGCAAGTAAAGTGGATTCAGGAAAATTCCACCTTTTCTACTCATCCTTCCCGTCTGTTCAATGAAATGTCGCGTGCCGTTAAAAATCCGTCCAGTCAAGAAGAGATTCAAGTCTTCTGGGAGCAAGTATATGAAGATAATTATCAGCTAAACGAAGACGCGTCAGATATATCACTCTTTCGTAACTTCTGCCAAAGGCAATGGTGACGAGGTCCAGAGGAAGAGTTTCCACTAATTACTACTGAAAAAGTAAAGAAAGTTATTGCTAGAACTAAGAACTTTTCAGCACCAGGTCCAGATAAAATCCACGAATTTTGGTGGACGAAGTTTACTTCTACGCACCAACATCTAGCTCGTATATTTACTACTTTCTTAAACGGAGAACATCCCGTCCCGCAGTGGCTAGTGGAAGGATGCACGGTATTGATCCCTAAGACCGGAGATTTGTCCAGTCCAAAGAACTGCAGGCCCATAGCTTGTTTAAATTCCAGCTACAAGCTAATCACTGGCAAACTCAAAGAGAGGATATTAACATCTATCGAGCCAGTATGGGGTGCATAGTTGAACAACGTAGATGCAAGAGAGGGCTGGCAGGTTGCAGGGAGAACCAGATATTAGACAGGTGTCTGGACTCGATCAGGTATCAACGCAATCTATTCATGGCTTGGATTGGCCACGGTAAGGCATTCGATAACACGAACCATGAGCTACTTATTAAGCTCCTTGAGTGCCTGGAGGTACATCCAAAAATAGTGAGATGCATAAAGGAGCTTATGCTCTTGTGGTGGACAAGGTTTGTCATAAAAGCTGACAAAAGACAAGTGACTACAAGCTGTATCACATATAAGAGGGGATTCAAGGAGACTCTTTAAGTCCGATACTTTTCTGCATCTCCCTCTTGCCTCTATCTATTGTGCTTCAAGGAAAAAGCTCTGGATACCTATGTGGTCCACCGAACAGAAGAGAATATGAGGTCATCCACCTTTTATACATGGACGACCTCAAACTCTTTGCTTCCTCGAACGAGGACCTTAACATCCTCGTGGAGGCGGTAAATAGGTACTCTAAAGCGAACGGCATGAGCTTCGGACTGGACAAGTGTGCCTGCGTCCACCTAAACCAAGGAAGACTAGAAACTACATCATCGAGTGACGATCAGGATCCCTTGGAAAAAGGTATTGCCAAATTCTCAGAAAAATGTGGGCTTCCGAATTATCTGGACAGAATAAGATCCAGGCCACCAATATGCTGGCCATTCCTATACTGCTCTACAAGTTTGGTCCAGTGAAATGGAACGTCGATGAGTTGAAGCAACTTGACCGAAGCACACGAAGATGATGACAATCCGTCGAAGTCTTCATCCTAGATCTTTCGTACCTCGAATATACCGCCCTTGAGATAAAGGGGGGGTAGAGGTTTGCTGAGCTTAGAGTGTCTCCGTCACAGAACGGTTCTGGCTACAGCCTGTTCAGTTCTGAGTAGCACAGATTCTCTTATGCGACTCGTACGTCAACATGAAATCGTCAATGCTGCGGTGTTTCTATACCGTGCCGCAGAGGAGCTTGGCCTCCCATTTGGTTCGAGCAACACTACACACGTCCTAGCATCACTAACACCTTTGGTGCTCAAAAGTCGTCTACAGGAAGCAGAACATACGCTTCTACTAAGAGAACATGCTGACAATCCCCTTCATGGTCAATTCTAAAGCATTATACGTAGAGAAGAGCTCTCGATGGGTCTGTCCAACATGTTTTCCAAGTCTGCTGGATTAAAATCGGAGACTGAGGGATTGCTCCTTGCCTGTCAACACGGCGTTACAGAAACCTTAGTTTACCGCGAGCGCATCATGAATGTACCTGTAGGCGATACCATCTGCCAAGCGTGCAAGCAAGAGCCAGGAACACTTGGACATGTTCTCAGTGGATGCTCAAAATATGCACGCTACGGGTACATAGAGAGACACAGTGCGGCTCTAAAAGTGTTATATTACCATCTTAGGCACTTCTATGGTGTTAATCTATTGCCCCTCTTTCCATATGCCCAGGGGGAATTCCAGTCTGTTGTGGAGAATGATCACCAAGGCTACAAAGTCCATCTTCAAGTTCTCATAGTCGGCTGTCTTGAAAGTATGAAAGCTTCATTTATTAGGCAACTCAACAATATTCCGGCTTGCCAGCGTCAGGCTCATTCCATCGCGAACCGGATGCAAAAAGCTGTTCTTCTGGAATCACTTCATCTGTTCCATCAGCACTTTTCCTCATAACATTCGACAAAGATTGGTAGCTCTAAAAAAGTATCTAGATGTGAAACCTTCATCTGCAGCTGTCCTGTCTGCCGCATAAGGTCATCTGCGACTAGAGACCTGACTCCAAGGAATAGTGTTGCCTGATGTTATCTTGCGTAAATTTCCCGCTCTTGCTTTCCATTTAGGACAGAAGGAGCAAAAGCGGATGACATACACGTTTCAGTTCCATCGGGATTGGTTTCTTTAAGGAAGCATGATCGTAGCTTCCGGAGCCTACATCTTCTCATAATAAAAATACCGACTCGTACTTTTCTCTAATGGAGATTCCAATCAATTTTTTCGTTTAAAATCAAGCTATTCATTTTTGCACACGACTTCGAGAAAATATACTTTTCATGTTACGAATTTATAAACCAACATAACAAATATTTCAAATTGTGAGAAGCTATACCGATAACATTTGGAGAACTCACAATAGAGAACCTACATTTATTATTTTATTAACTATTTATTATATTTAAAAGAAATCAGTATGAGTTTCTAAGTTAATGTTATTACCCATATAGAATATGCCTAATGAGTGTATCAGTCCATTTCCGCATCATTGTGAACTGAATCATATCTGGATGAATTAGAAGAGAATTGAAAAAGTTTCTCAGATAACAAAATTCCTGTACAGTGCGAGCATTATGGGTCACACCCGTGTGGATAAGGCCGCATTACGTGAGTTCATATCACCACACAGATGCGTCTTCCATGTGGTCGCATATGTTTGACACTTAATGAACAATATTCTCCAGGTGCAAAGAATTGAGGTTATAATATTTGTTTATGTATACCATAGAAAATGAATGGGTGGTATAATCCCTCGGTCACGTACTAAGTAAACATGAAATTAAATGCTAACTACAGATATAAAGTTAACACAGCACAAAAAACCGAAAACGTGACGCCAGACAAGTAGATAACACACGCGATAGTGAAGTAGAAGGTTGGTAAGGGGCTGAGGGGTTCTGTCCGTTGACCGCTGGTGCTGAGGTTGAATCAACATGCCGTAGGTGACAGGAGGAAAAATTTACAAAAAAACTATTCAATATAATAAAATCGATATTTCTTTTAATTTTGATTTTAATATTTTATCAAACAGATATCGAAAAATAAAAACTAATTTCCAAGATATCTTTACACGCTACATAATTTAATGAAAAATCATTTTTTAGGAATACACTAAAAAAATAAACTTATGCTCTTTACTTTATTAATATGAACAAATTTACCCAATAAAAATATTTTCAATTTGCTTATTTATACTGTTCATTTATTAATGAAAAATTGTAGCGATGCATGAATGCCTTGTGCTCTCATTACGTGCGCAATTCATGCTCGCACGTGTGCGAGCACTTTGCGACTCCTTGCACTCGCACTTAAGTTCTCATCACGCACGGTGTGTCAAGAACGCAGCAATTGTGCACGAGTGACGTGACTCACCGCGTGCGAGTAAAGTGCGACGCACGATTGTTATCTGGGCTATCAATAATAGAGATTCTAAATCTTTAATTAATATAAATTTTGATTTTAAACGATTACTTTGGACAAATCAAATTTGAAAAAAAATGAAAAAATCTGCTCAGGCTGAGGTAGATTTTTTCTTGTTCTTCAAATTTTATTTGTCCGAAGTAATAGTTTTAACATCGAAATTCACATTAATTAAAAATTTAAAAACTCGCACCTTAACATCTATGAATGGTAAGAACATCTTCCAAATATTAATTAGATTGAACATACGTTGATCAAAAATGGTACATTTGTCGCAGTGGAGAAATACGTACGTAAGTACTTCCCTGTAAAAAGGTAGCTATGGAAACAAAAAAATTTTTGCTGATGTCGCGGTGGCATAATTGGTTAACGCTTCACTCAGGGATAGTGGCGTTCCCGGTTCATATCCGGGCTGAGGCAGATTTTTTCTTGTTCTTCAAATTTTATTTGTCCGAGGTAATCGTTTGAACATCGAAATTTACAGTAATTAAAAATTTAAAAACTAGGACGCTAACATCTATGAATGGTAATAACATCTTCCAAATATTAATCAGATTCTAAATCTTCTATTTTTTATTATACAGTCTGTAGCTTATACGAGATTTCTTCAAATCTGAGCAATATGTAAAATTATTATTTTTTTTTAATTTCAAGAGAAGTTCTACTTTTTATTGAGACGATTGAGACTGGCTACATATAAAATTTGAAACCTACAAAATTAATTAATTTGTCACAATTCTGAATAAAAATTACATACAGTATACAGTATATTATCAATAACAGATCTACCTCCCTGTGCTGTAATATAATTTGTAACACATCTCATCCTTTTTAATTAACTTATTTAGCTCACTTCTTGAGATCTGCATATTACTGAATAGAGGCTAGGAAACAGAAAACAAACCGGCCAACCTGATCCACGCGCTGGTGTATGTAAGCAGTCGTACACTCCTCTACTGTACCGTCCGGGAATACACGGAAAAAATTTGTACTTGAGGAATTACAGAATTAGTTCCGATGTGGCGGATATGAGAAAAAATCCGTAATAATTACAGACCTACGTTATTTTAAATTCTACAGAGCTTTTTCTATGAGAATTAAATATAATGCAGGAAGAATTCTTAAATGGGACAGTAATTTTAGCAACAGGAAGCTTTAAAATTTGCGAAACTAAAGTCCGTTAAAAACAAAGTGGAGGACTGGATATTTCACGGAACGCTTCTTAAATCAAAAACACGGCAGAGTTCTGTGATTTCTACATCACCGCGCCGTCGTTTCCAACACGAAAAAAAATTCCGATTTATATTATACTACTTTGTATATTAAAAGGAAGGAAGCAAGGACGGACGTAGGACACACACGAGAGACACATTCTTAACTTATAGTACGCACGCAAACATAATATGATTCTATAGCCTAACCTAACATATATATATATATATATATATATATACAAGGTATAGTGCACGCAACGCACTTCCCTAACGCAGAATATCGCACGCTGAGGATATTGGCAAAAGTGGTCTTTATATACTAACCAAGAAAATTCTCACCGCTTGTGAGAAACGACCAGTACCGGACCCAAAATTTTTGGTCAACATTTTTGATCAAAAATATTTGAACTTAGTATTAAATATTTGATGTCGAAATGTTGTATCTTTTACCATATCGCTCAAAACAAAACATACAAAAATTATAAGAAAATGTTAAAAAAATGTAGGGGTAAAAATTCCAACATATATGCGTAGATGAAAAATAGTGCAACAATGACTGGAGTAAATACTAATATATGAATAAAAAGTTAAACTTGGAAAAAAACTTCTAATTGAAACTTTGCCAGAACAAATATATACTTTGATGTTCAAAAAAACATGAAAACAATGTTGGGAAAAATTGATTTTTCGACCTTTTGAATTTCCAATTTTTTACCCTAAAACTAATAATTTTAAAATGTGGTAGCCGCTAGACCGGTAAATGTCCAGAATTTTTTTAAACCCGGAAAACCGGAAAGTGGAAAATTTAGTAGTTAAACAAGCGTAAACGTTCGATTGAAACTTTATAAACTATTTTAAATTTTTAAATAATTTAAAGTGAATAGACTCATAATTAAACTCTTTTATTCAATTTCAAATTATACGCGTTCAAATATTGTTTCAGTTTTAAATATTCAATTTTTAACCCATTGCGAATTGTAATTTTTTAATTAAAAAAGACATTTTCAAAATATCTAGCAGTATTGGGTTGTTTATTTAAAATAAGCAATTACATATACATCAAATATTCAAAATTTAACAATTTAAAAGTGAATTGCTTCAAATATAAAGTCTTGAATCGTTGAGTGTAAAGCTTAACCTTTTAACGTAAGAATTTTAATTGTTTCATTTTGTTGAATTTTCAAACTGCAAGTGAAATTTTTAATTTATAAAAAACAACTGACCAATTATTTATTGCAAACGACTTCAAATTCAAAATTTGATTTTAAACCATCAATTGAAAAATGTTTAATTTTTAATGTTTCTAATAAAAAATGTCTTCAAAATTATATAATTTTCAAAATTTAAAAATGTATTGATTCATTCTTCCATTTAGGGCATGGAAAATAAAAACATGGATTTATATGTCATTTCATTTAAAATTATTCCATTGAATAATATTTAGAGCTTCCTTTTTATACGCGTAAAGTATTCAGCGTTTAAATGAAAACAATTTTAAGCTTCAATGCCAATAGTTTATAATTCAAAACTCAGGACGATAATACGATCAGGAATTTACTAGAAAAAATCAAAAAAATCTTTCACTTTTATTCTGGCATCAGTAGACAGATTGATTACCAGCCCCTGGTTTTGGTTAGTAAATTTCAAAAGTTTCACAGCTTCTGATTGGTTACGAATAAATCGACCACGACCAAATCGTCACGCGCTTTTACCATTAAATCGTATAACTTTATATTAATAATTCCACGCAGAAAATGAAAATTTCTACCTAAATTTGTGACCACATATTTCCCAGATCTCCTCAGGAATTTCCATTATTTTCCCGTATTTTTCAAGAAACACAAGATTCCAGGCAAATTCCCGGATTTCCCGGGTTGCTAGACACCCTGATTTTATAATTCCGAATTTCACACTTTTTAAATTTGAAATTGTAAACTTAAAAAATTGAATCCTTTTAAAAGATTGTTTCATTTTAAACGTAATCATAATAATTCATGTATTAAATGTTTTAATTTTAAAGGTTTATATGTGGGACGATATAATTATAAAAGTTCCTATTAATGTTCAGTATAGCAAGATCCATTTTTACTGTAAAAATATATTTCTTTCTATAATAATGGACTTGTAAAAAAATATATTTGTTTTGAATAAAAGAAAATTCAGTTTACAGATTAAGAAAACAATCATTATTATTTTACTTGAACAGAAATATAATTTCCAGTTTCGAAAATATTTTTAATACAAAAAATTTAATTTTTGGTAATTGGAAATGATTTTTAGAAAGTAGCGTATTAAGACACTGAATTCAAAAATTAGTTAAAACCAATTCCTCTACTTTCCAAAGGTTTAAGATATGAAATAAAACAAATTTTGCATGAAAACTCTTGTTGATACATGTATTTACATACGTACTTAAGCCTATTGAATAAATAATACTGGAAAAATCCACTACATGCGCGCACTAATTAACCTTTCTGTAGAGAAAAAAAAACTAGGTTTATTCTCCAGGAAGGTGAAGGATACATTTTTCTATAGATTTCACAGAAAATCTTATGTGATTCGAGAACATTGTATATGATTTAAAGAAGTTCCTCTAATGATAGCGGAAAATATTCCAGTAAATTAAATATAAATGTCACAAGTGTTTTGAATTTACATAAAATTATTACGAAAAGCAGATTATTTTTTACATTCACAACGTAAGAGTTGCTACGTGCAACATAATCCGAAACCTAACTTTCAAGATTTTTATAACATTTCATTCATTGAATATTATATTCATTCATTTAATATTATAATGTATCACTTTAGTGACTTTTCTTTAAAAAAAATTAAAATAAAGATTCCAAGGGTTAACGACATTATTAAATTCAGATCTACACCAATTTCCTAGTTTTTTTTCAAAACCACTGAATGCAATGGATTTTATTGAAATTTTCAATTTTTTAAATTCAATTTGAAGGTTTTTAAATTCACCTCAAATTCTTTGAATTTTATCAGATTTTTATTCACTAATTCTATTTCACTAATTCTATGTGGGTTTCTAATATTTTTCGGGATGAATAACTCTGAAGAAGAAAAATAGAAAAAATCTGGGATATATAGCTTATTTAAATATTAAAACAGTTCCATATCTAATGATCCTGTCAGTTGTATTAACATTTTACTTAAATTGTGTAAGTCTACTCCTTCCAAAACCACTTCCATACACTAATGACAAAATTAAGTCTAACTACTATGCGATAACTTTATTTTCATTACATCAGTAAAATTGTTTATTTTGTGCTGTAAAGGTTGAAAACAATTTAAATAAATTATTCAAAACGTTCAAGCATTTTCAAGCTTCGACGATGTCAAAATAACGAACTATTATACATTTTTGGTTTTAGGAAGTCACCTCATTTACATAACTCATTAATGAAGCACTTTTCGCAGTAAATTTTTAATTTATGAGATTTTTTGTCAAGAGAATTAAATTTAAAAATATTTTAAATTTAGATACAACGCTGTGTTGAATAACGAGAGTTAGCTTCGTTACCAAAGTCGTACACAATTTTAAAACCTCACGTGAGCAATTGTTGATCAATTTTCAAAGTAATTATTTTAAGATATACAAAAAACTGGGACCAATGCGAAATGTGCATGGTGATTCCATTGATTTTTTGTTTTTGTAATTCTGATTATTGATTATTTATTGAATCTCGCTGATGCGATGCCGGGACGCACATCAGTGACACACACTGACGCAACGCTACTGTCGTATCGCAACTGTGTTTCTACACACACCTGTGTAGCGCGCCGCCACGTCCATGTATTCCAAAACACAGTAGAGTTCTGTAATTTTAAGCGACCGAGAACCGTGGTTCTCACAGCACAGATGTAGTTTCTCTTCAACTTATTCGTAATAATCATTTTGAACTTTTACGGCACCGATTTTTAGTACTTATTATCAGTTCTGTAATTATGACCCAACACTTCCAAATGATTTACAGAATAGTTATTGTTAATTCACCGAATTTTTCTCATATCCGCCACAACGTAACTAGTTCAGTAATTCATCAATTTTCTCGCATTACACTGTAATGCGAGAAAATTGATGAAGATTAGCCTTTTTTATCATTATAAAAAAATAGCAGATTTTAATCATAAAAAGTCACCTACTTATGAAAGAAAGCAGCGCTGAGGAAGTAACGGAATGGTTTTTATAATTTTTTTTCACTCCGAAACTGTTTTTCAACTCACGTACGGTAATGATGTTTTTGTTGTCAAAATGCACTTTTCAGTTTTAATAGCGGATTCACAAAAAAAGAGTTAAAATTTTAAGCTCAAGTTTATAGAATCTTGTATTAAACGATACGCTCAATATTTCTATATTTGTTACTCTATTGTAACTGCAATATTTTACTAGAAAAAAAAAACGTACGGTAATGACATCAGAAATGACAAAAATCGAGAGACAGACTTCAAGGTTTTCACAATATTATTTATTTGACTTGAAAAATGTGCATAAATTAAATTTATGTTCACCAAATTTTAAAAACTTGATACGTTAGGCGTTTTTCAGGTTCAGGTCTAAAAAATGGAGAAAAACAGTTTATCCTTGTGCAAAGTGAGGTTGAGACGCCGTACGGTAATGACGTTTGGGCTGTTCTTTCATTAAATTAAAGTAAATAGGGACAGAAATAAAGAAAAAAGAAATGAACTTTTTATAAAGGATGATAATAACTATTTATTATATTTAAAAAAAATCAGTACGAGTTTCTAAGTTAATGTTATTACCCATATGGAATATGCCTAATGAGTGTATCAGTCCATTTCCGCATCATTGTGAACTGAATCATATCTGGATGAGTTAGAAGAGAATTGAAAAAGTTTTTTCTTTCAATCCTCACATTTTTTCATCATCACCGGACGCTTGGTTTCATTTTTAGGAAAAGGGTTTTTCTCGAAAACTATCACTCGTACGAAAAAATGTATGCAATGAAACAAGTGTGTTTTAATGAGATCTACAACTTTTATTCAAAACATTTTTTTTTTATTTTGCATATTAGCTGAGATGAACGCAAAAAAACCATGCTTTTTATGGGTTTTTCATGGTTTTCACCATGAAAATCGACTAGTCGCCAATTTTCACTATCATATTCGTAATCAGCGCGTCAAAATACATAAGTACACGGAGCCCGAAGAAAATCAGACATAGGTCCTTTTCGGAAGTATACCCCATTTTTATTTATTATATTTACCAGAATTATACTTCTTTAATATTTTGAAAAAGTATTCCATTCTACGTTGGCCGAAATCATGCAACATTCGCTAATTTGAATTTTACCGGTGAAAATAGCTTTCGATCTGAAAATAGCAATTCTTGCTTTACTACGAAGCAAGAGTCTCTAACTTCTGCCGAGAAAATGACCTCTGATTTGTTTCAGAATTTAAAAAAAATTATCTAGAGGTCGCTGAAGGCCAATTTAAGGCAAAAATGGTCTTCCCTAATTAAATTGACGCTCTTCATCAATTATTTATTTCTGGTGCGTATGAAATGTGTTCTTTACAATTCAATATTGCACTTAGATTTTGTCCAGATTTTTACAATGACATTCAAAGGTCGCTCAAGGCCATTTAGCGCAAAAATAGCCATTCTTAATTAAATTGACTCTATTTATTGATTATGTATTTCTGGCGTGTATGAATTGTGTTCTTCACAATTCACTATTGTTCTCAGATTTTTTTCAGATTTTTACAATAACATTCAAAGGTCGCTCAAGGCCATTTTAGGGCAAAAATGGCTATTTCTAATCAAATTGACACTATTTATTTATTATTCATTTTTGCGCGCATGAATTGTATCTTTTAAAATTCAATATTGTACTCAGATTTGATTTCTGATTTTTACATTAATATTGAAGTGTCGCTCGAGGCCACTTTAGGGGAAGAATGGCCATTCTTAATTACATTGACGCTATTTATTGGTTATTCATTTTTGGCGCGTATGAGTTTTGTCAACGGCGATACCACGCTGAAAACACCAGTTCCCGTTAGATCACTGAAGTTAAGCAGTGTTGGGCGCGGTTAGTACTTGGATGGGTGACCGTTCGGGGAATACTGCGTGTTGTTGACCCGTCGTGGGTGTAGTGGACCCACACTGGTAGTATTTATCCACCTAGAAACACTACCCGAATCGGGTAGTGAGGCAATGAACTTTCGAGTTCGAAATGCTAATCAATTTTTTTATTTATGAGTTTTGTTCTTCACAAGTCAAAATTGCAGTCAGATTTTTTTCAGATTTTTACGATGACATTCAAAGGTGGCTCAAGGTTAATTCCTTAATAAAATATTGAATTATTGATCCAATTAAATTTTCTCTAGTTTTTTTTTCATAGAGAAACAGTGTCAATTCATTCATTTCGGCAGAAAAAAAGTCGAGTTGTTGCTAACACTTCAATATTAGATGGTAGTTTATCGCCAAATAAGTTTTCCCCTTTCTTTTATAAAATGTAAGTCATTGCCCCTTCTTCTTCACTTATGATAAATAATTCTTCGTAATCACAATTCGACAATAAAACTTGATTATATATTAATAAAGCTGCGATTTCCTACTGTTTTTCACGTGTTCTATTTTTAATTTGAAGCAAAATTAAAAAAAAATAACTTCCATGAAAAAGAAAAAGTTTTTGGATGATCATTTTTTCGAAAAATGACCTTGAATTACCTTAAAGTAATATGGCACGCAGTTATTGAACCTTTTGTCTAATTGTTTTGCCGCAATAAATGAATTGACACTGTTTCTCACAAAAAGAACTAGAGAGAATTTAATTGAATCAACATTTTATCAAGAAAATAACCTGGAGCCACCTTTGAATGTCATTGTAAAAGACTGAAAAAAAATCTCAGTGCAATATTGACTTGTGAAAAACAAAATTTATACGCGTCACAAATGAATAATCAATAAATAGCATCAATGTCATTAAGAATGGTGCCCTAAAATGGTCTTCAGCGACCTCTAAATATATTTTTTTAATTCTGAAGCAAATCAGAGGTCATTTTCTCGGCAAAAGGAACAATTTGTATGGATGCCAAGTTGTATAAGAAAGCAACCTAATACATGTACATCAATAAACTTTTTACACTAATCAAGCAATGACCCAGATAACAAAATGCCTGCACAGTGCGAGCATTATGGGTCGCACGCGTGCGGATAAGGCCGCATTACGTGAGTTCATATCACCGCACCCCGCAGATGTGTCTTCCATGTAGTCGAATATGTTTCGCATGTCGTGCGAGTCGCACGTGTGCGGGTGGAATGCGAGCACGTAGAGCGAGTCAAATGATTGTAACATTACGCTAAAAATATTAAAATGATAACTTGCTAACTACCATTTGAACTTGGCTCTTAATAATGAATAATAAAAAGAATATGATTTTTCGAGCCAAACTCAAATGGTCTTCACAGAGTTCTCATTCTAATGTAATGAAATATACCCTGCCGATTAAACAGCACTGAAAGGGCACTCAAACGGCACTGCCCAGTGCTGTTTCAGTGCTGCTCGTTTAAAGCTACTCAGATTTCAGTTTTAAATGCCTGCAGAAGTTCCCTTTATACCTGCGAATATGCTACCAAGTAGACCAGCTGAAAGGGATTAAAAATTAAAAAGTAAAATTTATAAAATTTTGTAATTACCTATGAGAAAGTTAGAAATTCAGAATCTACAGGTTTAGATAATTTCAGATATCTAACTTTTTGTTTGAAAAGTTTAAAATTGAAATAAATATAATGTATCTCGTAAATGAAATGAGATACGCCAAAACAGACAACGTTTTCGAATTCAACTTCAGAATAGTATATTAGTATATAATTTATAAGTATATAATATATATCATAAGAAAATTCATAAATTAAAAAAAGTGTTAATAATTTGAAGAAAATTTTAAAAACGTATTCGGGTTGGCGGCGGCCAACTACTGTAAACCACTCTGCCTGTCCGGTACGTGACGAATACAATAGAACCATTATGTCAGCGTTTCCCAAACTTTTTTCGCACTTTTCAGGGAGGGGCAGGGCCGCCGCCCTACAATTTTTTCACAATACTGGAACCCAAGGGGGATACTTGACGCCGGTCATGCGGGCGGTTGCACGCTTCGCGCGACCTTTCTATTGTGAGGATAAGAGCCGGTTGAAGAAAATTGAACTTTGTTGAAATGTTAATGAATTAAACTTTAAATAGCTGAATCAATTTCCTGATATAATTTTAAGAAAATGAAAAAAAAGTTGATGAAAATCGGTTAATATCTTCAATCCCAGTTGAGAAATCTTCTAATTTTGCATGCACTTAAAGATTTACTTCATTACTGGAAATATTAACCGATTTTCATAAACTTTTTTTTCATTTTCTTGAAATTATATCAAGAAATCGTTTCAGCCAATTAAAATTCAATTGAGCCCTGTCTTATTTATTTTAGTAATTGGTACTGGCCTTATTCTTATGACAATGAAAGGGTTATCATAACAGGTACCCGAAAGTAGCCGTCTGCTGACAGCGGGGGGGCTGCCGAGTTGCCGGGCCCGGGGTGGCATCCCCCTACAGCGGCTGCCCGGCCCGGGGTGGTCTCCCCCGACCGCGGTCGGGGACGCGACCGTCGGCAGTAGTTTGGGAATCGCTGCATTATATGACCGTCGCATCACCCTCAGTGCCGTTTAGGTGCCGATAACAGCAAAAACAGTCACTGAAACCGCACTGGCAGCCCAGTGCCGTTCGCCAATGCCGTTTCAGTGCTGTTTCATCGGCACGGTAAGACTTTCCACGTGCGAGGAATTCAGGTTATATCATTTCTTTATGTACTTAACACAGAAGTAAAACGAATATATGGTATATAATCCCTTGACACATACAAATTGAGAAAACATGAAATCAGTGGAGATACAAAATTGACACAGGCACAGAATACATTTGCCATAGCACGAAAAATAACCGAGTAAAAAACGGACGATGTATCCCGCCATCCGCGAAGTTCAAGGCTGGTGAGGGGCTGAGGGGTTTGGTCCGTTGACCGCTGGTGCTGAGGTTAAATCAACATGGCGTCGGTGACTGGAGGGAAAATTTAAAAAAAATATTTATGATGATAAGATACCTACTTTTTTAACTAGGGTTAAAAGTACGCACAGTTGTGAAATCGACTGTATTCACCCCACTGTGCATGAATCGGAGCACGCAGTAGAGCAAACAAACTGTCTGCGTGGATAAATTTATATTCAAAAGTTATTTCTCAACCGATTTGAACTTTGTTGTTCTAAATTAAAGCTGATGCAATTCCGCACAAATCTGTCATGGCCGATTTAGAAAGAAGTTTTTTTTTTTAATTTAATGACAAAGATTATATATTTATCTCGCGCTTTACGCTTGGTTCCTCTAGATTTTTGAACTTCGTGTTCAACTTCGATGAAAAGAGAAAGTTTATTTGCAAATATTATAAAATTATCAAAACCTCTACATATGAAGTGATTGTTAAATTTGTTTTTATTTTAGACTGGAAATGAGCTTTATTTACTCAAGGTTCTATCGACCTTAAGGAACAGATTCTCATCCAGACACTCGCGCTCGATATTTGATTTCAAATTCATTTGAACCTTGCGTTCCACACTCGGTTCTGTGCACTACATGATAGAAGCAAAAAAGTTTGAGCGCACTTACAACAAAAATTGATTACGAGTTTGTGAATCTTTTTTGAATGCACAATTTTTGTTGATTCATCTGTTTTCGTAACTTGCATTGTTTTTCCAAAAATTTGATTTTTTTTACTGTCACTGTTATTTTCACGAATAAAACAAAAACTACGCATCCTAGGGAAACATGATTCATAACAAATTTGTACCTCTTCTTTGGATGAACAAATTTGGTTTTTTATTTATTTTATTTGGTTTTTTTTTAAATTATCATGTTTTTCGTAGCTTGTGTTATTCGTCTAAAATTTTAAATTTTCTATTTTCAAAGCTATTTTTTACGAATAAAACAAAAACTACGCGTCATATCAAAAAGTGAATAATAACACATTTGTAGATCTTCTTTAGATGCATAATTTTGGTCGAAGCATCTTTTGTCGTATCTTGAATATCCAATCACGTACGCTATTTTTTGCAACGCGCGTCCGAAAAAGTTGTTTGGAGGAAAATACCAATTTTATATTGCATAGGGTGGAGTAAAAAAATTTTGTTAAAAAGAGAAATTGAAAAAAAATGTTTGAAACAAATATTTTGTGGAAAAAAATTTGTGAAAAAAATGTTGTGAAAAAAATGGTTGAAAAAAAATTTTGGTGAAAAAAAAGGTTTGAAACAAAAAAAATGTTGAGGAAAATTTGTTAGAAAAAATGTTGTGAAAAAATGGTTGAAAAAAAATTTTTGTGAAATAAAAATGTGAAAAAAAAATTATTGAAAACAAATGTTGTGAAAAAAATTGTTGAAAAAACATTTTCGTGAAAGAAAAATTTGGTGACAAAAAATTGTTGAAAAAAAATTTTGTGGAAAAAAATTTTTGAAAAAAATGTTGTGAAAAAAATGGTTGAAAAAAAATTTTGTGGAAAAAATGGTTTGAAGAAAAATTTTTGAAACAAAAATTTTGAAACAAAGAAATTTGTTGGAAAAAAAACTATTTAAAAAAAAAAAGTTGGCGTTTATGCTCATTTTCCCGGGGGGTTGAGGGGGAGGGGCGGGATACAAAACCCTAAAATCAAAACTTCAATCATTAAAAGATTTGTTCAAGTTAAATCTGAATTTATTTGAAGAAGATACCAACAACAGTGTTTAAAGTTACCTATACCAGTATCCAAAGTACCTCATCTCGAAAGTGTGCATGCGCTGCTTTTCACCAGTGCCTAAAGTAAGCCATCTTCAAACTGCGCATGCGCGAAAATTATATCACACACAGTCTGCTCAATAAAGTCCTTGAGGCACCATTTAGAAGGATGAAAACGTTAACTTTTTAGGTGGGTGTTGCAAAAATGGAATTTTTGATTTCTCATCATTTTTTTGTCCAATCAAAATTTGTATTTTTTTTCAAAAATTCAAAAAGTTGTTATGAAAATATTGTAAGGTGTTTAAAAATCAACGTTTTACTCCTCCTGACTTTTTTTCATAGCGTGCTTTTTTCGGCTTAAAATGTTCATTTCGTTTGTTTTTTGGAATTTTGAAAATGCTATAACTCCGGTAATTTTTTTTCATCAGAAAAACTAATTAGAATATTTTGTTTCTCTTTTTGCGTACTACTGAAAATTGTACATGGAATTCTCAAATCTTTAAAAAAAGTGGTCTCAAAAATTTTCAAAGTAGTAGACTGTAGAGGATATGACGGGTAGTTTATTAAAAGTTGAAATCTTCTTGGTTTTGAATTGCATCGAACTATTCTACGAAATTTAATACAGAGTTCTATAAAATGTAAAGGATGAGGTGACGTATTCTCTATTAGGAGGCAGGATGCGAAAAACGCAGAATAGTTCTAGAAAATCTAAAAGTCTAGCTAATATACAGTCTACTTCGGAGAAGTCTCGCAACTATAGAGAACAGTTCTATAAAATTATGGCTGATTTTTAGCCTAAAAAAAAACATTGTTTATTATCATTATTATTATCATTATGCTTTATTATTTGTTCACATATTTAAGTACATAATTATTTACTATTACACAAACAATCACTACACAAATTATCGCACGCTATTAAAATTGTTATTCACTGTGGGTTCGAACCCCGTACCTACGCATTCGGAGCTCCTAACAAAACCTCGCAGCTAACATAACTTGTAGTATAAAAAAAATCTAAAATATATGCTACAGCTGTGCAGGGCTGTTTGACAAATTTTTGTGATTTGAAAATTCTAGTTTAATAATTTCGGACATTTGAAATTTCTAGAGTATTATATTTATAATGTCAGTAATTTCAAGAATATCATATTTCGAAAATTTAGTTTAAAATTTAGGTAATTACAAATTTTGGGATCTTTGACATTTTTAAAATTTTGGAAATTTTGAATTTCGAAAAATTTTTTAATCGCAAATCCTTTTTTGGTTATAAATTCTAGTAGGTTCAAGATTAATAAGATGTTATAAAGCTAGAATAGTTTACATAACTTATATGAAATGAAAGGCTTGCATTCAAAATAATTTTAAGAGTAGAATTCCTAATTCTATATTTTTTGAATCGATTAAATAAGATATGACATTGGAAAAGTTGAATCTATTTCAATTTTCAACGTTGAAAATAAAATCTTAAGTTTTCCAATAACCGACACATCTCTAAACGGCAAGTCCACTTCCCGGGTGCACCGGAACGTGCACCAGGTCGTTCAAGTCGTCATCTACGAGAACTTTATTAGAATCTAAATTGTATCAATAGCCAAACTAACTACCATTAAGAAAATATGAGAGAAAACAAAGTTTTCATATTTTTATTTCGGTCTTACGATCCATTTAGAAAAAATGAAAAAAAGACATCGAGTCAAAATTCCTTTTTATTGACGTTTCAGCCTCATCTGTGGGCATTCATCAGAAAGAAACATCTTAGAGAATAATCGAAGTCAATCATAAATATACGTTGAAGCGAATGAGAACATTTTAAAATTTTGTAAAGTCAGATCATTCTGAAGTTTTAAAAATCATTATGAAGTTTGTAAAAAAACATCAGCTTGCTAGCTGTTACACAGCATTTTAATTACAAAATATGAATCTTTTTGAACATATTGGAAGAGTTCCTTGGACTTTATAGTTTCCCAATACTTTTTTTACAAACTTCAGAATGATATCTGAATTTACAAAATTTTGAAATGTCATTCGTTTCGACGTATATTTATGATTGACTCCGATTATTCTTTAAGATGTTGGTTTCTGATGAAGGCCCACAGATGGGGCCGAAACGTCGATAAAAAGGAATTTTGACTCGATTTATTTTTTCAATTTTTTCTAAATGGATCGTAAGACCGAAACAAAAATATGAAAACTTCGTTTTCTCTCATATTTTCTTAATATAAGACAACGATCGAAGAAGGCTTGACTTCATGATTTCTTTAAAAATCTTGAGGTTTATCTACAAAAATAACTACCAATGGTGAGTCGACGATCAGGATGCACCGGAACGTGTACCAGGTCGCTTAGCACGTATTCTAAAAGAACTTTTCAAAAATTTAAATTGTATCAATAGCCAAAATAACTACCAATGGTGAGTCGACGGTGGTTAATTTGGTGGTTGGAACAATTCGCGACCCGGTGCACCCGGATCGTCGACTCAACACTGTTAATTATTTTTGATGTTGACACAATTTGATTTTTAAAGCAGTTTTCGTAGAATACGTGCCAAACGACCTGGTGCAGGTTCCGGTGCATCCTGATCGTCGACTCACCATTGGGAGTTATTTTGGCTATTGATACAATTTAGATTCTAAAAAAGTTCTCGTAGATGACGTCTTGAACGACCTGGTGCACGTTCCGGTGCACCCAGGTAGTGGATTTACCATTTAGAGATGTGTCGATTATTGGCAAACTAAATATTTTAATTTTCAACGCGTGCTAATCTTCTCTAAGACCTGAATTCTTTTTTTCACGCGGGAGCGATGCGGAAGAGTCGCTGCCTGCGCACAGTAGCGACTGCGCAGCTACATTTTGAAGAACTGAAGTCTATATAGATCTTATATTGAAGTAGTTCACAAACACTCAATACTTCGAATCGAATTTCTATGAGATTTTTCAACATTTTTCGAAGAATTTTTCTATACATTTGACTGAATTGAGGTATTTAAACCTTATAATTATGTGATTACAAACTTTCAATACCTCAATTGTGATTTCTACGAAAGTTTTCAGCATTCTTTCATGAATTTCTCTATATATTTTATTGAACTTTTTCAAATTGGAGTTCAATATGAAGTTTACAGAATTCTTGTAGAGTTATTCTACACGGAAAAAATAAGTTGTCGAAACTTTACTTGACTAGTCAACCATTCTAGGATAGTCCACTTTTTGTTTAGAATCTTGTATAATTTTGATTAAAGAACCGCAGACTTAATCGAAAAAAGTGAAAAAAGTCATCGAATTATTGGAAGACAATCTAGGAACATCAGTTTTCGAATTTGTATTCAGCAGATTTTGACAAAGTTCTAGACAAGCATTCAATTTTTCATAAAAAGTCGTCCAGATTCCACAAGATTTGGAATACAATAACTCTAGCACAGAAACGTATAACTGATTTATAAGTTGTGGAAGAATTCGTTCACTGTCTTCTAGATATCTATATATTCACAATGTACAGTCACATTGGATGCTTGTATTAACACGTAGTGACGCTCAGGTGAAGTGGTGTATATGTATAAGTCTGAATGGAGTCGCGGTCACCGGCAATGAACAAATGAGCGCGGATTTGGCTCTTCACTGGGATTTGTACAAAATATTCAATGTGTCAAGTTAGCCGTGGGGTCTAGTTGTTAGGGATAAGTTGCGTTCGATAGGCGTTAGGTAGTTCGAATCCCGCCGAATTTGTTTGGATTTTTCATAGGTTCGTGTGTATCTGTCAAAATAAATATAACTTAAGCGTGAGTCTATTTGAATAACAATATAGTAAATATATCCGCGAAATATATATTTTTTTAACTTGGCTATACTGTTTTCTAAAAACTCGTTAGGAGTCATCCAAACTTTCATTGACTGGCTTCGAAGCATTAGTGTATAAGTGTTTCAAGAACTCTATTCCTATGGTCTTCACATTTTCATTGAAATTATTTTGTACTGAAATTCAAGAATTTTAAACCAGACTAAAATCAAATTCAAAATCCCATTTAACGTCCAACAATCAATTCAATATATAGAATTTCTGAAAAAGACAACAAGAATTCAACGATTAAATTTGGACAAATATCACAAAATTCTCCTATTGCAATTCCTAAAGAAACAAAATAGAAAAATTTGTTTCTTTGGACAAAAATAAAAAAGAGGAAAGAAAAATGAGAAGGCAACCAACCACATCCCCTTCCTTGTCTTTTTTATTTCTTTCGTCTTTTTTATTTTTATTATTATCAAATCACAATAAAAAAGCATGAAATTTACATTACCAACGTTTCGGTGCTCACACAGCACCCTTATCAAGGCAAGGAAAAGAATACAGTTGACAGGTGGGAGCGGCGACTAAGCGACGACGTTATCCCTTCGGTACCTGAGATCTGAATGTGGGTCAATAGGACAATCCGTCACAACAATCAAGAAATAAGAGAAAGTCAAGACTCATGAAAACTAAATGTAATTAATCAAATTTGAATAACTTTTGTTTAATCTATCTAAATCAGTTTTTAAATTTATAGATGACCTATTTTGTTTTTTAATATAAAGCATTTCCATGAATTCTCTCTTTCTCTCATTACTATTTTTGTCCAAAGAAACAAATTTTTTTATTTTGTTTTTTCAGGAATTGCAATAGGAGCATTTTGTGGTGTTTGTCCAAATTTAATCGTGGAATTCTTGTTGTTTTTTTTTCAGGAATTCTATATATTGAATTGATTGTTGGACGTTAAATGGGATTTTGAATTTGATTTTAGTCTGATTTAAAATTCTTGAATTTCAATTTAGCTGAATTGTATTGGAGGTCATTTCTAACCCTTTTTTCTTTTTTTTAAATATTATTATTATTATTTTATTTTATTTTATCTTTTTCAAATATTATGTTTTTTAATCAGATCAAAGTTACACACGGCCCTGAAGCCTTCAGAAGGGTTAAGTTATGGTGTGATATCAACCAAAGATTAAGAGACAGTATCCTTCAAAAAGGGTTTTTGATTGAATGTCGAAGAAATGATGAAATGAAAAATATTTTTCTTGGATAACAAATTTAGAGATTTTGTTTTTCACAGTAATTCTTGCAATAGACAATTCGAACATAATTTAAAGAAATTCAAATTCTCAATGCTGAATTTACTGATCAAGAATGTTTAAAATCATGTTAATTTTTTAAAAGTAAAAATCTCCAGAATTAAAAGTGAATTAAAATTATGTTTACCACAAGATAAAATCATTCATCTTCTAAAACATCAGATTTTTCTTAATCAAAGATTTTTAAACAATGACAAAAAGCATGAGAACAAACTTTCTATGCTGATTGATCAACAAACTAATATTCAAGAGCAAAATTTGAATTTACACAAAATTTTCAAAGAAAAAGATAGGGATCCTTGGTTTGTGAATTTAGCAAATATTCAAATTCCTGATTCAGTTACAGATATTCTCAGATTAGGTAAAGGTTTTAGTAACCAAATGATGGAAAGTAAATCGAAACAAATGATGGAAATAGTCAAAGATGTTGAATCAAGTATACACAAAGTTCCAATGTTGGATCAACAGGATTTCCGAAATAAGGTTTTACATTTGTTGAAGAGCTTTGTTGATAAGAATTGTTTGCACATTAGTAGTATTGATCGTAAAATTTCTGAAGGTTTCAAGGTAACAAAAGATTTCCTCAGGAACAACCCTGATATAATTTGCATGAATGCTGATAAGGGTAATATTACGGTTTGTATGAAGAAATCAGATTATATTAGGGATATGGAGGATTTACTTTCCAATGGTGATAACTTTGAATTATTGAGTGAGAATCCGTTAAAACAATTGAGAAGAGACACTTTCAAAATGCTGGACAATTGGAGAATGAAAGGACTTTTGGGAAAGGATATAAGATGGACTGATATCAATACTGAGGACACAGTTCTTGCAAGATGTTATGGCTTGAGAAAGATTCATAAGGAGGGCTATCCTTTGAGAATTGTCGTTTCAACTATTAACACTCCAACGAAATTCTTGGAACAAAACTTCAATTAGATACTTAAAGACTCAATTACCATTTCTAAATACAATATTAAAAATAGCTGGAAATTCCAAAAAAATATTATTCAAAAAACTGTCCCTGATGACCATGTGATGATTTCTTTGGATGTTTTCGCAATGTTTCCAAATATACCCCTTGAATTGGTTAAACAGGCAATTTTAAATAGATGGGACAATATAAGGACACGTACTCGATTAAGTCAAGAGGATTTTATTGAAGGGATAGTTTTCATTATGAATTCAACTTTTTTTAAATTTAATGGATCTTTTTATAGGCAAAAGTTTGGTACTCCCATAGGTTCAGTCATTTCTCCGATTTTGGCAGAAATGGTTATGGAGGATTTGGAAGCCTTTGCTTTCAAGAAGCTGGATTTTGTTTTGCCCTTTTACTATCGGTATGTTGATGACACCTTGTTGTGTGTTCCACTAGCAAAGTTACAGGTGGTTTTTTATGCTTTTAACGGTTTTCATCCAAAACTTCAGTTTACCCACGAAATAGAGAAGGATAGTAAAATCAGTTTTTTGGACGTAGAGGTAATTATAGCTCAGGATGGTATTATTATTACCAATTGGTGCAGGAAAAATACATATTCAGGTAGAATTTTAAATTTTTTTTCTGCTCATCCTTTTCAAAAAAAAATTGCAGTCATCAAAAAATTAGTCGACAGGGCTCTAGGTTTGTCCCACATTTCATTTCACAAAGAGAATTTAAATATTGTTAGGAATATCCTTTTTCTGAATCACTACCCAGAAAAGTTGGTGGAGCAACATATCAGAATTAGAATTCAACAAATCAAAAACAAACAAAGTAACATTTTGGCTACAGATAATCAGAAGGAATTGAGAGAATATAGTTCTTTTAATACTTTTGTTATTCCTTTTTTTGGTCAAATTTCTAAAACTATTCAATTCATGTTAAAAAAATTTAATATTCATACTATTTTCCGTATATCATTTAGAATGGATTCAATAATAACTTATGGTAAAGATCCTTCAGATAAATTTGAAAAGGGTGATGTGGTTTACAAGATCACTTGCAAGATCTGTAAGATGACTTACGTGGGACAGACTGGAAGACTTCTTAATACCAGGGTGGAGGAGCACAAAAGTGATGTCCGTTTAGGACGTTGTTATAAGAGTGTTCTCGCTAGACATACGAGAGGGTTTGTTGATGTTGACCATGAATTTGACTGGGATAATGTTGAAATTTTACATAGTGAAAGTAATAAGAGAAAGAGAGAATTCATGGAAATGCTTTATAAAATCAAATTTAAAAACTGATTTAGAGAGATTACACAAAAGTTATTCAAATTTGATTAATTACGTTTAGTTTTCATGAGTCTTGACTTTCTTTTATTTCTTGATTGTTGTGACGGATTGTCCTATTGACCCACATTCAGATCTCAGGTACCGAAGGGATAACGTCGTCGCTTAGTCGCCGCTCCCACCTGTCACCTGTATTCTTTTCCTTGCCTTCATAAGGGTGCTGTGTGAGCACCGAAACGTTGGTAATATAAATTGCATGCTTTTTTATTGTGATTTGATAATAATAAAAATAAAAAAGACGAAAGAAATAAAAAAGACAAGGAAGGGGATGTGGTTGGTTGCCTTCTCATTTTTCTTTCCTCTTTGTTATTTTTGTCCAAAGAAACAAATTTTTTTATTTTGATTTTTTAGGAATTGCAATAGGAGCATTTTGTAGTGTTTGTCCAAATTTAATCGTTGAATTCTTGTTGTTTTTTTTTCAGGAATTCTATATATTATCTTGTGCTTTCGACAACTCTTTCTACTTTTTAAACATGTATCAATCAAGGTTTGTAAGACGATTCTTCCAGTTTATGACATACGTTTAGCTCTATCCTAGAGTGGTTGACTCAGTCACTCAAAATTTCAACAACTAATTTTTTCCGTGTAGGTTTGTTCTAAATTAAATCCTGAAAGTTATACAGAATATAGAAAATTTGTTCGAGGTTCGCTCTCATCCCCGACTCTTGCAATAGTTCAAGAAAGTTTAATGAACTTTTTTTCCCGTTTACAGATAGACAGACAGACAGACGAACAGACAGACATACAGACATACTCGTTGGTAAAAATTGTTTTTTCTGACTCAGGAGGTCTCAAAACGTGGAGACTTGATGAAAACCGACAATGTCAAATTTTACATAAAACTGATACCTTCTCATTAGAATGAGAATGTAAAAAAAGATTTTTCTTAGAAGACTACCGGGTTTCCAAAAATACTTGGATTCTTTCCAAAATACCTGTAATCAATGAAGCAACTATCCAGAAAAGTTAATAGCTCAGCCATTTCTAGACCTTAAGGGAGCTCACATGTCGATCAATAATTTTTATTGCTAACAACAATTGTTCAAGCAAATTTTTATCATGTTAGGAATTTTTTAAGAAAAAATTCGCATTCCTTTAAGGTGTAAGCAGCCTGTTATTCAGCAATGGCTCAGTGCTATCGATCAATAACAATTTATAATTGTTCAAGCTAACTTAATTAATAAATACCTTTTCAGCTAATTCTAATGATAAAAACTTGGATTTTTCCACGTCGCAACTATTAATAACTAATGTTTAAGATTCATTTTTTAGAAACCTCGATAAAGATTCACTATCGTTATTGTCATTAAAAATGTAAGTCCTCCCATACATTTGTATCAGTTTCAGCAGGGCCGGCCCAGCCAATATTTTGCATGTCTGGAGTTTGTAAAGGGGGTAGGAGGAAGGGGATGGGGAAATTTTCTTTAGTTTTTGTTAATTTGAACGAGAAGGTTCTTCTTTGTACATCATTGCTGCAGATAAATGCGTTTATAATTTTATTTAAATGAATGAATTTCCAACTAAAAATATAACTCTTAAAAAAGCGATTTCTTAACAAAGTGATTCAACTATACCTTTCAAAGAAAATAGTTGAACATTCAAGCAAGGAAAAATAATTTTTAACCAAAACAATAAATTTTTATTAAAAAGAAGACATTTCTACCAAAGCGGATGAATCTATAAATCGAAAAGATAAAAAAAAAAAAAAATAGTTGAATTTTCTGTTAAAAAAGGTTTTAGTTGACTTT
>CAKNXH010060830.1:4792-15510 GCA_932178445.1 Andricus quercusramuli | reverse complement strand
TTAGGCTGGACTGGACTCTGAACGACAAAACGGAATGGGAGATTCGTCAGTCATACCCTATATGACGTCAGAGTTTCGCTTTTATAAAGTAAACTATACACATTTAGGAAGATATGGGATATCCCTTTATCAAAATTAAAATCATTTTTGTCAAGTTTACTAAAGAAACTCCAATATGGCCAATCAAGTTCCACCAGTCCCCACCATGGGGCGCTCTGGCCAATCACAGGCATCGTAGAGAATACATATATAAAAACAACATAACCTGAAACTTCAATTTCAGGTCAGCCCTGAAGAAGTGAACTGGAATGTTCACGAAACGTCGGCAACATTCATAGTTTCGCGCACGATTGAAGCCCTACAAAGGTTTAAAATTTACAATTTTAATTGATCATAATGAATCATCGTGAAAGCATTAAATATATTCTTTTCCATATTTTCCACAATTTATATTATTATTTAGCTTTATTATTATATAATGTTTATGAACATTGTTTAAACAATATTTTTTGCAACAAACCTATTGCAGATAGAAGGTCGGTAAAAAAATAATCGACATCCTCGTGGGCTTTAGGTTACTCCTTCAATTTTGCCGATTTTTTGGACAAGTGCAGGTATGGAAAGAAATTATTGTTTATAACAATTAGTTGCTAAATATTAGATTTTTGCTTTAACCTGCAAGTACTTTTTCTTTCAAAAGCACTATCTCTTAGCAGATTCGCTAACTGAGAACTCACTGAAAATGTCACCTTAAATAATATTATAGTTTAAACAAACAAAAATCCACCGACACTCCACCCTGCTAAATTTGGATTTTCGATAGGAACAAAAATCCTCTCATACTCAACAGACCTTTCACATCGTGGTGGTTTGACGAGGGCTCAATAGAAAGCGTATTTCGTCTTATAAAAATCAATATATTTACATATTCATGCTACCTTTTGCTTGAAACGAACAATTCACACGAAAGTGTAAAAAAAAATATTTGCAATTTTCAGTTATTTGTAAATAACCAGAGTGGCCCTACTTTATTTTTCTCAAGGGTTTCTCAGCTTTAGTAAAACGTCCATCCCCAGTAAAAATGTTGACGTCGATCCGACGTTGAATCAACGTTGTAACCGTCTTATGATGGTCAAGGCGAAATTATCATCGGAAAATTAGTCGGTTCTCGACTATATTTATTATGTTAAACAGATACTTTGTAAGTAATCATTAACTGCAATGTAAGTGATTTCATAAAAATTTGTTGCTCTTTACAGGGTTTAAAAATCAGCGTCGAAGTTACGTCGATTTGACGTCATTTTGGCCTCTTTCAGGCAACTTCGATGCTATATACTCTGATGCCTGCATGTGATGTTATCAAACCTGCACAAATATCTGAACTATTTCATGAGAAAACCTAAACCCTTCTATAACTTGAATCTGAAATTATAGTTTAAGATGCACAATTCTAAAACAGTTTATTATTTGAGGCCTTGAATTTGAAGTTTTTTCGGAAATTTAAACTGTATATTAATTTTTGGAGGGTTCGAATCTTAATTTTCATAATTATAGTTTCAAATTCAAATATTTAAAATGTTAGGACAATGCCCGTTTTGAAATATTCCAAAATTTCATATTAATAAAACCTTGATAGTTTTGAATTTAATCATTTGAAATGTAAGTATAAAGCAATTCCGAATTGAAAGTTGAAGATTCAAACCAATGAAGCATTTACAAATAAAAAATATTTTAGTGGAAAAGGAAACCGAACTAAATGTATAGGAAAAAGGCTTTCCGTGGATTGGGCTAAGACTTGGTAAATATGTAGATTAAAGGGGCCTAATGAAAGATTCGGCAAAACAGTGAAGAAAAATGGACAGTTTTTGCGCTATACGCAGCTAAGCGTTCAATTTCTTGAAAACAATGTATCCTCATGTATGCTAAGCGCTCAAGATTTAAATTTAATAAAACTTTACTGCTATAACTTTGAAAACGGTGCTCCGGTGAGGTCAATATCAAATGAGGTTAATATTATCACGATATACATCGCGCGCTAGTCTAACCGACGGAACGTTAAGCGCTCGAGATGTATTCTGCAATTCAAAACATGGTTCCGTAAGCGCAGATGAGGTGCCAACGTCAGGTAGAAATAAAGCGCGTTTATTTTAAACATATATTTTTTTTCTGGGATATTCTGGGATTCCGGGATACCGGGCGACCTCTTAGAGTATACAGCCTTCTCCTTGCATGCGGGTATCTACAAGGATGGATGAACCCATATCACTAGCTGCTCCTGGAAAGAATAATGAGGTTGTGCTGTGAAGTTGCCACAGTTTCACTGATTAGTAGCCTGAAAAGCATCCCTGTGTGTCAACAAAATGCTGAGACACTGGCGGAGAGAATACAGAAGGCGGTCGTCCTTGGGTCGCTCCGTGTCTTCAGGGTGCAGGAGACTTTGGCCGGATCATCGCATTGAATTCATCGCAGACTGTAACTACCTATGTCATGGTCGTGAGACGTGGTTAAGGCTGAAATTTTCCCGCGATTTCGATGGGAGGTGGTGCAATTTTTCACATTAGCAACCGCTCCCGACGAAATCCTGCGGTTGTCCTTATGACAAACTTTTAACTATATATATATACTACTCGGTTTTGGTTTTTTTTCCTTGAGAATTGAACCGAAGGGACTATAACGAAGCTACCGAACGCGTCCTCGGGTTGCGGATAGAGGGTCCCTGTACCAAGGGTTTCTGCTGAATATGATTACAATAATTAATAAGCAGTCGCGGACTATTGTCCTCGAACGGTGACCTGAGATACCGGGCGACCTATCAGAGTACCAGCCTTATCCTTGCACGCGGAGCTCTACAAGGATGAACGAACCCTCTCCCTAGCTGCTCGTGGGAACAACAATGATTACATCAAACATAGTTGTAGTAAGTGTTGTTCAAAACAATCGAACGCGCAGGGCTCCCGACAATGGGTCGGGCAACAATGCCGACTACCCTAGAGTTGGGGGAGCCAATCAATACGGAGTCAATGCGATGGACCGGCGGAATCTCAATAATTTTGGGTGGACGAATCGACTCAATGACGACCTGCTAGAGTGCTACGATAGCAGTACGGCCATCGAGCGAGAAGCTTACATGGCACGACTGCAGGTTCTGTCGTCCGAGAAACACCCAGAGCTCTCGCCCTTTTCGCTTCAACGTCTGCGAAACCATGCCGAAAAACTCCGAAAAAGGGGCTATGGAAGCGGAGCGCCTACTCTTCCGCAGCCAGAACAAGCCAGCAACAGAGAAAGACTGGCGACACTCAGACCAACCGCGAACAGGCATCCAATAGACGAAGAACGATACTTCAGGACTCGGAGAAACATCAACATTCAGGTTTCTCCCAAACCCAAAGATCTGACTGAACTGGATGATGAGCTTCGTGGAGATTTTTCCGAAGAATCCGACCTCTGGACTGTCAATTGTGGTGTATACAGTCAGCATATTGTTGACAGAATACGAGTACTATCTAACGCTAGGAGAAGTCTAGAACGAAGGGAGAGGTGGGTCAGAGAAAATCAACAGTTTTTGTCTGGCCCATCTCGACTCTTCCCAGACCCTCCAGTTACTGTCGACCATCCGCCCAAACCAGCGGAGGTCGAAGCATTTTGGAGAGAAGTCTACGATGTGCAACATCCACTTCAAGAAGACACAAAGAACATAAATAGCTTTAAGGAACTGTGCAATGCCCTCATAAAAGCTGAGGAGGAATGCCCACCTATCACTATCGAGGAGGTAAAAAACATATTAAGAGGCATGAAGAACTATTCCACTCCGGGTCCAGATGGTATCAAGACCTTCTGGTGGAAGAAGTTTCCTTCAACCCACCAGTATCTGGCCCGAATTTTCACCTTATATCTAAAGTCGGAAGAGCCTATTCCAGAGTGGTTGGTGGAAGAATTACAGGCCAATAACTTGTCTGAATACACTGTATAAGATCTTTACATTTATCCTGAATGATAGGATTTTTCGGACACTTGGACCTGTGTGGCGAGAGATGTATGAACAAAGCTCAACAACAAGATAACAAACAACAACAATTAACAACAAAGCTCAAAGAAAGGCGTAGCAGGATGTCGGGACAACCTGCTCATCGATAGATATGCCTGTAAAGACGCAGCATCCTATCAGCGATTTCTATCGATGGCCTGGATTGATTTTCTTTCGATTCAACCTCTCATAGACTTATCATCTGTCTGTTGGAAAGCTTGAAGGTTCATCCACACATCGTGAGTTGCATAGAGAGATTAGTGCCGCTTTGGAAAACCAGATTTACTATCTCATATGGAAAACATCGTGTGATCACTAACAGCGTCACCTTTCAGAGAGTTGTGTTTCAGGGCGACACCATGAGCCCTCTTCTCTTTTGCCTCACATTATTGCCACTGTCTCTCGCACTTCGTCATTCCAAAGGGTACCTCTGCGGCAAACCTGGAGATGGAAAGCATATGGTCCTTCGTGTATTTTACATGGACGATCTAAAGATCTATGCTAGAAATAAAAAGAAACTACATCAAGCTCTAAAAATTGTCTAAGGGTACACTCAAGAGATTGGAATAGAGTTCGGGTTAGAGAAATGCGCCACGGTTAATTTGAAGAAAGGAAAACTTAATGGCGTTCCCGAAGACCCTGAGCTCGTCGACAGAAGCGCTACACGACACCTTAGCACTGGAGAGACCTATACATACCTGGGCGTGCCACAGAGCCGCATTCAGGACGTGACATCTATAAAGCATACTCTCCGAAGCAGATACAAACGTCTCATCCGGCAGATTTGGTCTTCCGAACTGTCGGCTAAGATCAAAGTATCTGTACCGAACATGCCTGCCGTCACGGTAGTACTCCATTCATTTGGAGTGGTTCCATGGTTCCAAGAGCGCCGATGATCAAGATGATGAGCTTAACAGAATATTCCGGGTATAACCCTCGCAGCTCCCGTATAAGGTCTTTATACCTCTTTTTCTTTTCTTTCTCTTTGGCTGTGACGTTTTTGTCAGCTGGTGCTGAAAATTCGATAACGAACATGGATCGTTTCTCGAAGACAAGGTGAACTATGTCAGGCTTCGAGTGCGCAACAGAAACAATTGTCGAGAATATGAGGTTCCAGTTTATTCGGCACTTCCCATTTCCGAGAATTGACTCTATTTCTTTAGAAGCGTTTTGCAGAGAGGCATTTAAGCTAATGCCGTAAGAGAGACAAAGATGTCAATAAAGCACTCTTAGTGCCGCACTGTGCTTTTGGATGTAGCTGGTTCTCGCACGAGTTGGACAACTAGATAGTATGTGTCCTAAATGCTCGGGGTGTGCATGACACGCTCTGCAGCTATCATCGGAAATGTATTGGCTCAAAATGTGGCGACGGTATGCTAGAGTGGAAATGACACCGTCATGACATGCCAAAATGAAGTCCTCCGTGCCCGACTTTAGTCCGAGTGATCTAAGGAAAGCTTTGGACAGGAACGCCCCTTTACCCACTTCTTCGTGTTTCCTGAACATTTTAAGAAGAGGGCCTTAACCATTCGCGACCGTATATGCTGTACACAGAATAATCCTGTTGTGAAGACATTCAATATTCAATATTCCACGACCACCTTGACGGCGTGAGATGTAAAGTCGTGGAACAGAAGACTTAAGGTGCATGCTTTTGTTCATGTGCATAACCTTCCGGGACCCAATATCGAGGGATCTGAGCTCGTCCTTCGTCAATGGAACTACTCCAAATGAATAGAGTACTACTGGGACGGCAAGCATGTTCACTGCAGATACTTTGTTCTTCGCCCACAGTTCGGAAGACCATATCTGTCGGATGAGACGTTTATATCTGCATCGAAGAGTATCCTTTATAGATGTTACGTTCTGAATGCGGCTCTGTGGCACGCCCAGGTATGTATAGGTCTCTCCAGCGTAAAGGTATCGTATAGCGCTTCGGTCGACGAGCTCAGGATCTTCGGGGATGCCATTAAGTTTTCCTTTCTTCAAACTAACCTTGGCGCATTTCTCTAAACCAAACTCCTTTTCAATCTCTTGAGTGTACTCTTTGACAATTTTCAGAGCTAGATGTAGTTTCTATTCATTTCTAGCATATATCAGTGTGTTCAGATCAGTTATTGGCCTGTCATTCTTAGGGTCAGCTAAGTTGCCCGTCTTCGGCAGGGGCACTGTACGCCCCTCCACCGACAGCTCCGGAATAGGCTGTTCCGACCTTACATATAAGGTGAAAATTCGGGCGAGATGCTGGTGGGTTAAGGGTGTTGGTTAACTTCGACTTGGATTTTTTTTAAAGGCACGGCACTGACTCCATATATAATTTTTTCCAAGTATTTGAGAGCGGAAGAAAGAAAACTTGTCAAATATCCGGGTGTTTGCGAGATCCTCGGATCAACGAAATTTATAGGAATGAAGCCTTTTGCTGAGGCAATCATTATTTTCGCGGAAATTATGAATTTTTCGAAACGGACAAATCTGCGGATAGCAGGAGACAGCTTTTGAACGGCGAGAACCGTTCGCAAATTTATTTTTTTACTCACAATTCTGACATGACAGAAGCATTTCCAGAGGTTAGCCAATATTCGAAGACCCAAAACTTGATGATGGCGAACCTAAATTTCGCGAAATACGTAGCGAAATGGAGAAAAATGTGGAACAAAATTGAGATGTCCTGTGTATGTGAGGACCATAAGACTGTATTGGTAAGCAGCGAAGCAAACTCGGCATGCAGACCGGCTGTCAAATTCGCGCTCCGAATCTTCAATGCTCTGAAGTCCGCACCACACATTGCCACTCGCAAAATCGTGGCGCAAATATTTAAAAAGCTTTGAAGACAGCAACTGCAAATGCACCAATTTTATAGATAAATCAATTCATGATTGTATGTAAATTTGTAAATTTACCCAGTTTGAAATTATAATTTTGAAATTATGATTTGAAAATTTCGAAATTATAAATTATGATTTTATCAAGTTATCCAGCAATAAATTCCGACACCATCAAATTCGATTTATGAAATTCCGAAATTAGTCCCTCAATAAATTTAATAAAATACTAAAATCAAATTATTATCTGTAAAATCAAAATTGCACTGATTTTAGTGATTATAGTGATTTTATTCAATTCATTGATTTTAATGCTTTGACTGATTTGTTTTATTGATTCTATTGATCTGAATAATGTTCTTGATTTTATTTTATTGATTTTGTTCAATTTATTACTTTTTTTATTGTAAATATTAAAATTTTGTGTTAAAAAATACAATCAAATGAATCAATGCGATCAATAAAATGAATAAAATACTAAAATCAAATTATTATCGATTATGGCAACGGCCATACCACGCTGGAAACACCAGTTCCCGTTAGATCACTGAACTTAAGCAGTGTTGGGCGCGGTTAGTACTTGGATGGGTGACCGTCTGATACTACTGCGTTGCTGTTGGCGGTCGTGGGTGTGGTGAGCCCACACTCGTAGTTATTTACTACAAGAAACTATCCACCTAGAAACACTACCCGAAGCGGGTAGTGTCACGCCTACCCCTAGAGGCTCGCCGAAAGGGAAATGGCTTAATGGTATAAAAAAAAATAGAATGGAATAAATCAATAAATGCAATAAATTTAATAGAATCACTAAAATAAATAAAAGCGATTTATTATCAACAAAATCAGTCAAATAAACAACATCAGTAAAATCAATAAAATCCAACTTTTACTGATTTTAGTGATTTTATTTCTTTCATTGGTTGGATAGATTTGTTCATTTATTGATTCTGGGGATGTTATTGATTTTGTTGATTTGATTGATTTTGTTCATTTTATAGATTTATTTTATTTTATTGATTTATTATATTTATTATAAATGTATCTAGTCACTCAGCAATAAATTTTAAACCCATCAATTTCGAATTTATCACATTTACAATTTTCAAATTTAGAAAGTGCTTACATTTTTTTATAAATTGTAAGCTCATGAATGAATTTTTATGCAAGTACAATATAACTAAAGGTACGGCACTGATCAATGCGGTGTCTGTCACGTGCCAACTTCTGATTTTAGTGATTTTATTCAATTCATTGATTTTATCGATTTTCCTATTGTATGGATTTCATTCCCTAGTAGCAACTTCTGCCTTGTATGACAGAGGCCAGAGTCTGGCTCAGCATCTGCTCCCCATAGTCGACCCGACTGGCGGGGGAAAAGATCAGACCAGACGAAAAACAGAAACTGGTGGTCAAACATGCAAGCATGCAAGCTTATACGACAACAGGTTATGTTTTTAATATTCCAGTGTATCCCCTGGAATGTTGTGACGTATCCGTATTATATTCTCCCCGAAAGCGCTGAAATATAGTGTAGAGCTATTACAGAAACCGCTTTAGTACCATTTTACGTTATTTTAATTTTTTCTGGTTTAAAATAAAAAATCGTGTATATCATGAGCAGTCTGGGCCAGGATCTGCTATACCAGACTCTGGTGCCAGAACAGGACGCCAAAGCGGAACCAGTCGGGCGCCAGGCTGCAAACAGATTCTTCCTTTTCTGGCGGCCGGCTTGCGCCAGTCTGCAGTTATCTTGCTACTAGGGTTGATTTCATTGATGTTGTTTATTTGATTGATTTTGTTGATAATAAATCGTTTTTATTTATTTTAGTGATTCCATTCAAAATGATAGCTTTTATTGATTTATTCCGTTCTATTTTTTAATCAAAAAAATCAAGTAGATCAATAAAATCACTAAAAAAATATTATCAATAAAATAAAAAAATCAATAACATAAATGAAATGAATAAATTGAATAAAATCACTACAATCAGGAAAGTCAGTGCAAATTTAATTTTATCGATAATAATTTGATTTTAGAATTTTATTCATTTTATTGATTGCATTGATTCATTTGATTGTATTTTTTAACACAAAATTCAAATATTTACAATAAAAAAAGCAATAAATTGAACAAAATCAATAACATAAAATCAAGAAAATCATTAAAATCAATAGAATCAATAAAATAAATCAGTCAAAGCATTAAAATCAATGAATTGAATAAAATCACTATAATCACTAAAATCAGTGCAATTTTGATTTTACAGATAATGATTTGATTTTAGAATTAAAGCGTTATTGTTCCTGCCACGAGACCATATGCTTTCTTCGTCTGTCCACATGGAGAAAAAAATCGCACTGTTATAGTAGGCTGAGATGAGTGGGACGATGGTCGTGGGGGTTAAGGCATAGGCTTTGGACCTACTCCGTCGGCTTGCGGGTTCAATTCCCGCCTCGCACTCTGGAAGAGTCTCGGTGGCCCATGCGGTGAAGACTTGCCTAGCAAGGGAGTTGTTCATCTCCGGAGAGTCGTGGGACCGGTACCTCTAGAGAAAAAGGTTCTCGAAGTACTTAAGGCGGTTGATCTTGGTGGTTAGGAACCCACCTTAAACTGTAGGTCCCCCTCCCACCACCAAGTAAGTGTGTGGGGGGTGTGTAAAGGAATAGGGAAGAGATACAAGAACAATGTAAACCCTTAGGGGACACATTAGAAGCTTCCGTTCCAATAGTAGGCTGAGATCTTAATATTACAGCACGGAACTTCATGTGCGAAATTGGTATGAATTCCTACCAATATTAGCATCAGGTTAGACAATTTTAGCATTAAATGGCTTATACAATAAAGAAAATTTGCCTTACTAAGGTTGTAAGCAAACCCATCCTCTTAGAGTATGAGTACTCTTGCAAAAGCGATGTTAGGCCACGCGTACCGGTGCTTGCTGTAGAGCTAGGTTGGTAAGAAGGCGTGGCCTAATATCTCTTTTGTAAGAGTACTTATACTCTAATAGAGTGAGTTCTTTACAAATATAGCAAGACATATTTCGAGCTATTTTCGCGAGGAATAACGGCTTCAAAAGCATTGAATGAAACCTGCGACAAAAGCGTGACTAGTGTTCTTACTATTATAGCCATATTTTTTTCTCCGTGCATGAGGGAAAACATATTGAGTCACGGAAACATTCAGTGTAATGATACTGGATTTCAAACCCAATCTCTAATGAGATATTAGTAATAAATAATTGTCATCATTATGACCCGTGACACAATGGTTGACTTTGTTCAGTGGAATCACCTTTTCCCTACTCGAATCTACTTTTAAGAATTACACACAAGTCTCCTAACGAAATACAATTACTTATAATAAAAACTTGCTAAATTGAGATGGGTGATCGTCCACAAAAAACTTAAGGAACAAAATCTTAAAGTTTATTCTCCTATGTAATACTGGATTTGGTCATTTCTACCTATAACCAGATTTGACAGTATTCGAGAATTTACTTTGAAAATAAAAATCTGTATCTCAATGAAGCATTCTCCTTAAAAGAGAGAAACAGAAAACGTTAAGCAATGCTCTTTTCATTCATAGGATTTAAATCCCTCTTTAGATTTAAATTTCGGCAGGTATTTCCTTACGGCGAATTCCCGACTATTTTCTTGGGAAATGGCGCGAAATACCTGGAAAAATTTAAAGGTCCGAGCTCTCACAGCTGGCGAACGCATGGTACGAAAAATCGATAAATATATATACGTATATCTTGTCGTGCGATCGGCTGACAAGATAACGAGACTATTATGTAAACAGCCATGTGTTTCTTCGTACAATTCTAATATACAGGGTGTCCACGCCAGGACTTACCGAAAATTATGCAACC
>CAKNXH010060829.1:70822-105481 GCA_932178445.1 Andricus quercusramuli | reverse complement strand
TAAATATCGTCAAGAACTACACAGGAGAGATTGGGATGGACTTTGGTTTGGACAAGTGTGCCAAAATTCATTTGAAGAAAGGAAAGATTACTGGCGTTCCCAAGGACCCTGAGCTTGTGGATATAAGTGTTATTAGACATCTTAACACTGGAGAGACCTATACATACCTGGGCGTGCCTCAAAGCCGCATTCAGGACGTAACATCAGTGAAGGAGTCTCTCCGAAGCAGATACAAGCATCTTCTTCGACAGATTTGGTCTTCCAATCTGTCGGCGTTGAACAAGGTATCTGCGACTAACATGCTTGCCGTCCCGGTTCTACTCTACTCGTTTGGGGTGGTTCAATGGACGAAGAACGAGCTTAAGGCCCTTGATGTCACCACGCGTAAGATCATGCATATGCATAAAAGCTTGCATATCAATTCGTCAGTTCCGCGATTATACATTTCACGCCAGCAAGGCGGACGCGGACTTCTGAATCTCCAGTGTCTTCATAACCGAATTGTTTTGAGTACAGCTTACATCGTTGCGAATGGCAGAGATCCTCTCCTAAAGATGGTCAGAAACCACGAGATGATTGGCGAAGGGGCGTTCCTTTACAAAGCCGCGGAGCAAGCTGCCGAGACCCTTGGCCTGAATTTTAACATCAGAAGTGAGGAAAGTGCATTACTCCATCTAGATGCTTCACGTCTAAAAGCCGAAGTAAAGAAAGCAGAGGTTGGAAAATTTCACCAAGAGCTACTCGACAAGCAAATGCACGGAAACTTTCACAGAAATGTAGAAAAACAGTCCTTGTCGAAGGAGCAAACTTTTGCTTTCCTCAAATCATCAGGGCTCAATTCAGGTACAGAGGGCTTTATTTTCGCATGCCAGGACGGTGTAATCTCCACCTTAGCATACCGCGCCCGCATTTTATGTCAAGAAGTTCCCAGTGATAGGTGCAGAGCGTGTCATGCACACGCTGAGTACCTAGAACATATACTATCGGGGTGTCCGACCCACGCAGGAACAACGTATATCTATAGACATAATGCGGCCCTAAGAGTACTTTATTACCACCTTTGTCGCTCTTACGGTGTTGGTCGCGACTTTGCCCTGCCGAACGCTCCAAGGGATATAGAGTCAATTGTCCGAAACGAGAAGTGCCAGATTTTCTGGAACTACGATTTTCGGGCAGCAGTCTCCGTTGCGCACTCGAGGCCTGACATTGTTCTCCAAGACTTCGAGAAACGAACTATATTCGTGATCGAATTCTCGGCTCCATCCGAATACAACATCACTGCAAAGGAGAAAGAAAAAGAGGAGAGATATCAAGACCTTAAAAGAGAGCTGCTTCGACTGTACCCAAAATATTCGGTACGAGTGATTGTTCTTGTGATAGGTGCTCTCGGAGGTGTGAAATTATCGCTGGTTCGTAACCTTAAAGCCATACCCGCGTGCCAAAAATATGCCAAGGCTCTTGCGAGATGGATGCAGAAAGCTGTCATCCTTGGGTCGCTTCGTGTCCTCAAGACACACGAGGGTTTCGCCGGCCTGTCGTTGTGATTTCGTCGTGCCCTGTGACCACCCATCTCACGGATGTGAGACGTGGCCATAGGTGTATTTTACCGCGGTTCTACTGGGGGCCATTGACATTTTTTCAAGATGGCGGTTGCTCTTAGTGGTACCCTGCGGTGGTTGTTTAACTTTTTTTTTAATTATATATATATATATATATATATATATATTGTAACTTTTTTCGGAAAACTGAAAGGGGTTTTATGACCGCTCAGTCTCAGCTGATTCAAGGGTCTTAAGTCTAAAGGGTCCTGTTTCCATCCCTCAAATTAGTCTATGTTTGTCCGTCTCTTACAGCATTTCAGTTAATCTTGCAGAATAAAGTAAAGTGGCGAAACGAAGTGTATTTCTTTTTCTGAACTAAACCTAATATCTTCATGCGTATATTTTATCTCTGATTACTTTTTCTCCAACAAAAAGTGGTCTCAAACATTTTTCAAATGCGCTCACTTTCTGAATTTTCATCCAAAATTGCTGGCTCACGATCATGAACTTTATTTTAGGACACATGCAGAGTTAGAGTTATCGTGGTAACAAACGGAAAATCTACAGACAGACAGACATTCGTAAAAACCTGTTTTTCGGATTCAGGGGGTCTCAAAACGTGGTTATTTGAAAAAACAGGGGGTCGACGGGGGTCAAATTTTAAACAAATATAATACCTGATAATACCTAATAATACTTATTTATCAGAAAAGTGAATTTAGATTAACTAAATATAAAATAAAGATTTGATTTTGGACTCTAAATATGTTTTATGAGAATTAATGTTTATAAAACATAACATAGAATATTTTTGCAAGGACGACGTTAACTTGAGAAACTGTTGATCTGAAAATCAATGCAACAGTTGACAGCATAATTTTCCGCATTATTCTGTCAGTGTCTAGAAAATAATCTTTAATCTCACACTTAAAGTATTGCATGATTAATGTTATGTAGGATATAGTCTGAATTATCTTAAGTATTGATAAAAGAGATAACGTTAAAGGAAGTCAGCCTCTATTTTTACAGTTGAAGTTCTTAATGTCACGATAAATAACACAAACCTTGAGATAGTGAAGGAATTTTATAATTTACGCTTTCAGGGTTTTAAGATAGTGAAATTCATCAGAAAAAATCTGCCCAATGCGCGGGCATATTCTCATCGCGGGTTGCGCGCGCAGCTCACAGATTTGAGCTCGGTCTTTGTATTTCCCCCACATTTATGCGCTGGCCTTTTAAAATTAAAGGTCAAAGCATCGAAAACTTAAATCTGGTGATTGTGAATTCTCTTTTGTCAAAGCTTCTTTGGCTTTAACGAACATATTCTCATCGCGTATCTCGTGTTTCGCACTCTGTTTTGTCAAAAATGTGAACTTTTGTACATTATATTTAATTCTATTATATTTATTTATGTACCTTGGTCTGGGGTTGCTTATTGAGATATTACAAAAAAAAGTAAACATTTTATTTTTCATTGTGACTTTAATATTTGTTCCGTATTTTGCACTCATTTTCATTCTCAGCTACCCTGAAACAAAGTATTTTCATTGCTTGTTTCTTATAATTAAAAAAACTGCGTATCCTATTGACAAAAATGGTTATTAAACATTTTATTGCAACTTGTGTCGTTTCCCCATAAATTTGATTTGCTTATTTTCAATTTTATTTTTTACGATTTAACCCATAAGCGCCTGAATTAATTTAAGGTTTCAGAATTGCATTTTTTTATGTGACTAACACTTTAGGTCTACCAGAGTACGAAATCGCCATTGGTTTTTGAAAATTCCGTGGGGAATCCCGCTGAGCTTGCTTGACAAGCTCTAGGTTGGTTCGTGCGGTTGCGACACACAGGCGACAATTGACGCGCAAATTTCAAACAATGTCAAAGTGATGCCGTATAGCATTGCTAGGCACTAATGGGTTAAACTACAAATACGCATCTTAGCGAAGGTGGTTCTAAGCAAATTTGTAGATATAATTTACGCGAAAATTTTGTTACATGAAATGTTATTGTAGCTTGTGTCCTTTTTTCGAAAATTTCATTTGTTTATTTCCAGTATATTTTGATAACAAGAGTTTATGAAAAATTCGCAGATATGTTTTGATTAACCATCTTTTGTTTTTTCATGTTTCCTATCCCTTCTGTCGTTTTTCCAAAAATTTAATTTTATTTTTTACGATCAAACGAAAGTCTAATTGTCCTATATAAAAATAATTAAAAACAAATTTGTAAATTCTTTTTGGGTGAACAACTTGCGTCTATTAATTTTTTTCGTACCTTGTGTCGTTTTTCAAAAAATTAAATTTGTTTATTTTTAATTACATTTTTTATGATTGAAACAAAAACTATTCGTCCTATCAAAAAATTATACATGACAGATTTGGATGAGTTTTCACTCTTTTTTGAAAGAGCAACTCCTGTCTATTAATTTTTTTCATAGCTTGCGTCGCTTGTATGAAAATTTAATTTTTTTATTTTTAATTTTGTTTTCTACGGATAAAACAAAAACAACGCACTATGTCAAAAAATATTCAGCAAAAAATTGGTAGCTCTTTTTTGGGTGATCAACTTTTGTCTTATTTTTTTTCGCAGCTTGAGTCGTTTGTCCAAAACGTTTGTCGACGTTTTAAGGCCCCCTGAGTCAGAAAAAATAGTTTTTACGTCGGTGTCTGTCTGTCCTTGTCGTCGTCGTCTGTATACCGGATAACTTTTGGAAGACTGATCGGACTGGATTGTGCTTTGGCACACAGTTTCAAAGACCAACAAGAAGAATCGAGTTCGTTAATAAGCTATTTTGGATAGAAATTCAAAAAGTTAGAGAATTTTCAAAATTATTTAGACCATTTTTTTCAAAAGTCAGAAATCCCATTGACGAATTTCTGTAGGACTCAATATTTCGAACGATTTATATTCTCGACTTTTTTCGAAAAAAAAAAACTCTCGGAGTTATAGCATTTTCAAAATGCCCCCCAAAAACACGAAAACTAACACTTTAAGCGAAACAAAGCACAATATGAAAAAAGTCGAAAGACAGAAAACGTTACTTTTTGAAAGCCCTACAAGAATTTCATGAAAACATATTGAATTTTCTTGAAAAAATCAAAAATTCAAATTTTGATCTCACAAAAAAAAAATTACAATCCAAAAATTTAATTTTGCTGTCAAACTATGCAAGATACGACAAATGATGATTGAACAAAATTTGTGCACTCAAAAAATATCTAAAAATTTGTTCTTGGTCAATTTTTGATAGGATGTGTAGTTTTCATTATATTCGTAAAAAATAACATTTACAGTAAAAAAATCAGCCCGATAAGTGGGTAAATTCTCATCAAAACTTTGCTTATTTAATTTCTATTTTAACTTGTGTTATATACATATATGAAATAAAATATAAAAAATAAAATATATATATATATATATATATATTACATATTATATATATATTATATATTAGAAGAAAGAAAATCTGGCGATGCATGGTGCAATTATGAAATTGATGCAGCCCAACAAGAAAAGAAAAAAGTGTACAAGATAACGTTGAACGTCACAGGTCTTAGCGTTGAGGAGACAAATAGACTTCAAAATCATTAGAGACACAAAAAGAGCAAAGTCAAATGACTAGTCAAGGAAAGTAAATGTGAAATCAGAACAGAAGAAGAGAAAAAAATACAGAACGACTTTAAAGGAAGCAAGAAACTAATATTTAAAAAGATGGAGGTAAGTAAAAGTACAGAATTTGTCAGCATGGGAAACAGCAAAGGTGGAATGCTATATGATACAGACGGGATATTAGATATTTTGAAAGACTCTCTCAATGAATTATTAGGAGGTGAAGCTATAGGACAACATAACTGCGACATAGAACATAATGCATCAGAAAACCAAATTGGGAAGTCCAAAGTGGGTTTATGCCAGGAAGATCATGTACGGATCTACATGACTAGAAAAAGCATTTGACAAGGTGGATAAAAGTAAACTTTGGGAAGTCCTCAAAGAGTACGAAGTCAATGGATGGCTCCTACAAGCAATAAAAACAATATATGCAGGTAACAAAGCGAGTGTAAGGGTTAATGGAAAACTGAGTGACTGGTTCGATATTATGCAAGTCGTTGAACAAGGATGCGTTATGTCCTCATGGCTATTTATAATATTTATGAATAACTGTCTAAGAATGGCCCTCTTCGACGAAGAAGGTGTAGATCTCGAGACAGTGAGGGTACGTCGCGTCGGTTAGCTTTCGCAGATGACAAGGTTGTTATAGCAGAATCAATCGAAGACTTGCAAAGAATGTTGAGCAAACTGAATACAAGCATGCAGAACATGGGCCTCAAAATCAAATTAAATAAAACAAAAATCATAGTGTTTGAGGAAGATGATAAAACAATGTGCAACATTGTCCTAAATGATGAGAAATTAGAACAAGTTGATAAGTACATATATCTAGGTAGCCTCTTCTCTAGTAACGGGAAGATAGATAGGGAGTTAGATAGGCACATAAACGAGGGTCAGAAGGTTATCGGTAGAGCAGTGTTCATTCTCAGAAGTAAAAATATATCAAAAAAAGCTAAAATGGCAATACATGTTTCTAGATTTGTAACGAGTGTGATATACTGTAGTGAGACATGGACCTGTCAAGAAAAGGATAAGAGTAAAATTAACGCGACTGGCATGATACCTCTGCTTACGATTTGCGGGAAAACACTGAAGGACAAAGAGAGAAACGGAATAATCGTCAAAGAAGGTGGTGCAAAAGAGACAATAGTTGACACATGGGAAAGAAATCAGTTAATATGGTTCGGACATGTTGGAAGAATGAAAGATGAACGTCTAACGGAACATGGAGCATGGAGGAATCACTGACGCTCAAGAAACTTTGACTGGCAGTTTGGTAAAACGTAACCTTCTGTGAATCAAAAAAACAAACTTACACACAGTCAATAGCATACATTCACATACACATGAGTCAGTTACAGCCAATCAGAATACAATTTCATTACAAATACACTGACGACACGTAAACCTTATCAAACACATATAACATACATATAAATAACCCTAATATAATACTACACATATAAGACGCTTTCAACGTAACTACGCTGACGCACGCTTCACATTGAGAGGAGAAATTTGGAACTTCCTTATATACTAACTAGAGGAATTGATTCAGCGCTTGTGAGAAACGACCAGTGCCGTGACTAAAGTTTTCATAAAAAGATTTATATTATAAGATCTATATTTTTTGGAACATGTATTTTGTAATTGCCACTTTAATTCTGAGTAATTTTCCACCTTTTCTTTGGATATTAAATTGATTCTAATATTATCTGAGTAAGGTATTAAAATGATATCAAAGCACAATTCAATAAAGTTTCCAAATCTTGGACGACTTCGTTTAGAAATAATAAATAAAAAAGTATGCAAAATATTTCGCTACGCACCTATTTGAAGCTACAAATGTAAAATGAAAAATTGTCAAATCATATTTAAACCATTTTTTAAATATGTGAAATTTACAGATATTACTTATATTAACTTGGAAAAGATAAAAATTAAAAGTAGAGTTAAATATTCTTCCGTTAAGGATGTTCAAAATCTCTTCAAAGTCTGTCCCACAGGTTTTTTGCGTAAAATTCATATCCATCACAAATACGTTCCTTGATATTTTATTTTTATATTTTAATACCCTCTCGGGTAATCTTTCATTTTTTAAAAATATTTTAGGCCGTTTGAAAATTTTGTTGTTTTCGAAAATCATATTATCCAAAATTGTCAACTTCACGGCAATCACTCATAAAATATGTCAATATAAAAAATGAAACATCTTTACACAAGATGTGATTTACTTAACTTTTTCTCTCTTTCACCACTTTTAAAATTTATGCTCTTCAATTCTTCATTTCTGTTATTTGACTTTTCATTACTTAAAGTTGTTTTGTATCTTTTTAAAAATCAGTTCTTTTAACTTTGATCCTTGTAACTATTTAATACAATAAAAGGATGTGATCAAATACAAAGATTTAAATTTTCGTATGATTGATCACAGTTTATCGAGATAAAACCACACTATCGTTCGAATTTGGATATATCCTTTCACCACAATGTCAGGTAGAATTTTAGAGAACTTCTAAGCCAATAAAACGTGTTTTCAAAAAAATTGCACTCACATGGTTATGACATGTAGTTATTTGCACAACTATTTCTGTTTTTGCATCTGCTTTAGGCGAAATACGTCATTTGCATTTTATTTTAATTTACAAAAGCTCATTCCATTTCCCGAAAGTTTCTTTACAATTATATTCGTCTCGTTTTCGTAGAAATTATTTTATTTAAAAATAATACGTACAATTCTTTTATTTAGTCATGTTTTAAATAAAACAATTTTCTATATGATATTTAATAAAAACGTGATGAATACAATTGTAAAGGACCTTTCAAGGAGTAGAATGAGCTTTTAAAAATTTTAATCGAATGAAAATCATATGAATTTTACCTAAAGCGATTTGTGCTTTTTGAATATTCATTACTTTTAAGCAATTAAATTAAAACTTTCAAATTGGCTGATAAATTATTGAAAATATTACGCATGTTTTATATTAGTACTTTTCTCTGGATGAAAAAAAAAATTATAAAATCAAAACATTTCAAAGACTTGAAATTTATTTGAAGTTTTAGGTTGTGTAATTTTTAAAAATTGGAAACTAGCATTTTTGAACAAAAGTCATCAAGATTTCTGATTTTTAACAATTTTAGGTTAGGCTAACGCTTTATTTTATACCAAAAACTGGTATTGTAAAAAAAATCACTATAGTTCAAATAGGATAGAAAATTTTTGAACAGTTTCAAGTAATATTAACGTTTTTCACAATAAATCGACCATCTTGCAAAAAAGTAATTGGACTTTGAAACAGATTCACAATTCTTAATAATTTTCTGTTATTTTATGTTTGTGTTTTTCATTGAGAATTATTAGTAGTTTTAATAAAAAATTATTAGATTTCAAAGAACATGTACCATTTTTCAACAATTATAGCTTATGTTAACCTGTTTTATCTAAAATCGTTATTTTTGACAAATCAGTAAATTTAAAACCAATGACTTTGTTCAAAATAAATTATATTTATAAAATTTCCAAGAAGACTTAGACCTTTTTAACCATTTCAGGTTATGTTGTTGTTTTAGACCAAGAATTTTGAGTGAAAAAACGGTATTTTTAATGAAAAATCATTTGATTTCAAAGAAGATTGAAACTTTTGTTTCATTATAGGTTTTAGGATAGTGATTTTCACCGGCAATTTCAATATAGGCTTCAAAGAAGATTTACAATTTTTGAATGATTTAAGGTTATGTTAACCCTTTTTACCAGAAATCGGTTATTTAAAATTAAATGCATTTTACTTAAAAATTCAACTTAGGATTATGAACAACTTTAGGTTAGATTAGTTTTTCTTTCGTCGGAAATTAGCATATATTGTATAAAAATATTATATATATTAATTGAGACTTTCTTTGAGGATGTACACAATGGTGCTCCTTATCAGTATATTTGATTATATCTGCAAAAATTACATAATTTCTTGTAGGTACGCAATGCACAATTGAAAGAGTTACTCTTTGGTTAATACTGCAGTTGACAAATTATATAAAATGTTATTATGATTAATCAAATTATATACAAATGTCTGTAAAAATGAAATTTTTTTCAATTACACCGAGTAAAAATACAAAATTATTTAAAACATTGTTGTTGAATAATTATTCATATATTCTTTAAAGATTTGTACGATGTAGATTTGGCAAAAACTTTTATTACACTGTATGGTAGAAAAATATTTTAAAAAATATCAAAAAAGATTTTAGCAAATGAATTCTCAAAAAAATTATATAGCGACGTAAATTTAATGAAAAGTTTTTATTCGATTTTTCGTATGAGAAATTTCAGTTTAAGAAATTGTTTTTGAAAATTTGTTATTTCTTATTTTTGAAATTTTAAATTGAATTTTCTGTTATCATTACAAAACTTTGCAAAATCATACTATAGTAAGAGTTGTGGTAAAAAGATTTTTTTCCAAAGCTCATTTATTGACACAATAATTTAAAAACAAAATTCAATGAAATCTAAGTTCATATTTAGTTCAAATTGTAACAGAGTATTGATTTCTTCAACCTTCTAGTATTGATATTTAAAAAAAATTGTATCATGCAATAGGAAAAATATATACTTTCTTTTTTTCGTGATACCGCGAATTTCCATTTTGATTTTCTCGGAACAGGATCATTTTTTTGGATCGAAGCTTTTTTGTTTTCATTGAAATATAATTTTTTCATCCCACTAAATGAAAAAAACTACATATTTTGTAAGGAAAACACTAACATGGCAAAAAGCACTGAAATAGCATCACTAAGGCTTACGCCAGAGGCGTCAATTTCGATCCATGGTAACCAACTTTTGTAATAACCTTCCTAAATCAACTCTAACTTTATTTTGCAATTGTAGAACTATTATTCATTATCAAATACTAAATGCCAACGAGAACTATAAATAGGTTGAAAATTGAACAACTTATTCATAATTTAAAAAATGGTAAATATCTTCGAGGTGCTTAATACTTGTATACGATCCTGCAAGATTGGGGAAGTGATGGGAGATGCTGGGCGACTGCGACTCGAATATCGGTTTACCCAACTGTCGAATAAAGTCTAACGTAGCAAAAATTAAAATCTCTTCCACAGCGGATAAACCTTCATGCAATGTGGTGGAAACAGTCACATATCAAAAATCAATGTTTCTCTAGAATTCATTTTAAACTTTACCAAACTTTCGAGTATATAATACATTTTTTACTTAGAAACATTCACCGAAATTTGTCATTCTATAACCGATTTTAAGGGAATCATTAACATTGCACAATTTAAAGTTTGCTTGACTTCACATGTGCAAACTTTACTTAACTAATATGAAATTTTATCCAATTTTTCCTCAATGTATGGCAGAATAGTTCTCAATAATTCCACCACGAGCATTAATGTTTACTTTTGAAAATATTTACTGTACATTTGGAAACTTTAATCTGCGCTATTAAAGTTTACCGAACTGCCATGTATTATTTAAACTTTTGCACGTCACAAATTATTACAATAATGTCAAACATTCTCCTTTTGGTGCATATATGCCAATTTTACTCAAAAGTTTGGTAAAGTTTCCTAACCAAATTTTCTCCGTGTAGTAAAGCAAAGTTTCTGTATGGTATGAGACATTTAATGCTGAAAATGTCTAACCTGATGCCAATATTGGTAGGAATTCATACCAACTTCGCACATGAAGTTCCGTGCTGTAATATTAAGAGCTCAGCCTACTATAACAGTGCGATTTTTTCTCCGTGTGGAAACAGGAAAGCTTTCATGGAGGAATGCAACGACGTGAAGGAAGCTAGAGAAGTACGCCAGGAGAGAAAAGTGTGGCGACAAATAATTTATGAAAAGAATGTGAGTAGAGTGAATGGCGCCTGAAACAAAAGACCTTGGATACTAATGGGCCCGAGTGGGGAAACTGACATAACAACCTTGTGAAGCTCTTCACTTGGGGTGATCGCTAGAGAGATTGATCAGCAGCCTGGATCAGAGCAGTGTTGCGGAACGAACGTGTCATCTAGAAAAATAACACACAAATTCTAGATCAATCTAAAAAATCTATGCCTCGTTCCCCACATTACTATTTTCCAACCGACGTAGTCACCCCTACCCAGAAAGGGAAATGGCTTAATGGTATAATAATGATTAATGCTCCCCAAGTGCGAATTGCCGGAACTGAAAACACGGCCCAGGCTTGGTCCAATTTCGGCAGCCAAAGATCGGCTAATGTTATTGGGCCAATATCGGCATTTTAATCGGCCCAATGTTGTGCCCGTACTGGTTGCCTATATTGGCTATTCAAATTTGTCGATCTATCGCCGATGCTTGGCCCAGTGATGGCACATTACTGGACCAAGTGTTACTTTTATCACGGCAAACCATGTTTTATCAGGAAAAGTCAGAGATCGGTCCAGACGCGGCGCATTACTGTTCCAAACTTCGTCTTTACTCTAGCAAAACATGTTTTAATAGGAAAGGCCGGAGTCTGGCCCAGCAAAGGCGCATCACTGCGCCCAGTATGACTTACTACGGCAAACCATGTTTGAAGAGGAAAAGCCAGAGTTCGGCCCAGACTCGGCGCACTGCTGTTCCCAACTTCGTCTTTACTTTGGCTAAACATGTTTCAATAGGAAAAGGCAAGGTCTGGCCCTGCAAAGGCCGGAAAGAGGTGCCAAGTATAGGCCAAAGCATTTATTCAGATTTATGTGTTTTCTAATGTCTAAGAACTATAAATACAACTGTCTCGAATGCAACTTTTTTCCTGATTTTTTTTAAGAAAAAATTTCCAAGTTCCATCTTTATGTGAAATTGTGAATATTCAGAAAAAATTAGATTTTATGTCAATCTTAAACGTTGTAAAATGGTCTAAAACACCTAAAACCCAAAACTTACACAAAAGTTTAAAAAAATTTGTTATTAAAAAATTTTCAAAGTTTACTATGAAATTTCTAAGTTCCGTCATTACAAATTTTCAATGTTCATAACAAATTACATTTCCTGTCATTGTAGAAAGTTGTAAAGTAGTCTAAAACGCCAAAAAACGAAATATTACACGAAGAAAAATTGTAATCGATATAAATTATTTATTTAAAAATTATTTTATTGATATTCCTGTTAACAGTTCGTATATTTTACATCTATACATAACGTCGTATAATAATAAATATTTAATTAGAAAAAGAGAGTTTAAAATTTGGTGTTTCAACTGTTTTGAGCTATAGCTTATGAGGATGGCTTTTTCATCAAGTTTCAACTCAGAAGTTTAGCGCAATGGTTAAGACTCCCGACTGCTAGGCGATAGATTTAGGTATAGATGTAGGTTCGATACCCCGTAGCGTTCGAAATTTTATTTATAATATAATATTTAAATATGTAATATGTATTCACTCTACACTAGGACCCATTAATATTCAAAGTCAAATTACTCGCAATCAATTATTATTTATTTTTTAAATACCTTTTTTGTCATATCTTTAGCTTATAGCAGTAGTGAGTGCTAAAGTTAAACAAAATGTTTGAATGAAATTTCAGTTTTTGAAATTATAATAAATATTCGGACGTTATGCAGTCGTATATAGATGCGTCCTAAAACAATTCAATGATTTTGTATTATTTTTTTAATTAACTCCGGTAATGGCGGCCAGAGTCTGGGCCAGAATTGGCCGCCAAGTGCATACCGTAGTTACACATCCAGCTATGGCCCAATACTGGCAGCCGAATTTCGGCAACATTTTTGCCAATACTGGGCCAATGTTGGGCCGTATTGGAATTCGCACTTGGGTCATTGTACTTGAAAATTGGAACAATTCATTCTATTTTTACATTCTCATTCAGAGAAGGTATTAGATTTGTGTAAAATTTGACCCCCCCCCCCCCTCCCGGTTTTTGTCACATGTCAAATTTTCAATAATCCCAAGTGCGAATTGCCAGAACTGAACACACGGCCCAGGCTTGGTCCAATTTTGGCAGCCAAAGATCGGCTAATGTTATTAGGGCAATATCGGCATTTTAATCGGCCCAGTGTTGTGCCCGTACTAGCTGCCTATATTGGCTATTCAAGTTTGTCGATCTACCGCCGATGATTGGTCCAGTGATGGCACATCAGTGGACCAAGTTTCACTTTTATCACGGCAAAGCATGTTTTATGAAGAAAAGCCAGAGATCGGCCCAGACGCGGTGCAGTCTGGCCCAGCAAAGGCGCACCCCTGGGCCCAGTGTTACTGTTACTACGGCAAACCATGTCTTAAGAGGAAGAGCCAGAGTTTGGCCCAGACTCGGCGCACTGCTGTTCCCAACTTCCTCTTGACTTTGGCTAAACATGTTTCAATAGGAAAAGCCAGAGTGGGGCCCAGCAAACCCAGCAAAGGCGCATCACTGGGCCCAGTGTTACTTTCACTTCGGCAAACCATGTTTTAAGAGGAAGAGCCAGAGTTTGGCCTGCACTCGGCGAACTGCTTTTCCCAACTTCGTCTTTACTTTTGCTAAACGTGTTTCAATAGGAAAAGCCACAGTCTGGCCAGCAAAGGTGCATCACTGGGCCCAGTGTGACTTTTACTACGGCAAACCATGTTTTGAAAGGAAGAGCCAGAGTTTGGCCCAGACCCAACGCACTGCTGTTCCCAACTTCGTCTCTACTTTGGCTAAACATGTTTCAATAGGAAAAGCCAGAGTCTGGCCCAGCAAAGGCGCATTACTGGGCCCAGTGTTACCTTCACTACTGCAAATCATGTTTTAGGAGGAAAAGCCAGAGTTTCTTGACGTAAATGGAATTTCTTCTCAAATTTAAGGTTGAGAGGATTTTCATTTGTCTCAACAGGAATCCTTTTGCAGCAAAAAATTTCCTCATTCCGCTAACTTTACCTCATCTTGCAGCCATAGAATTCTGTTTGTCTATAACATAAATTCACGTCGTTCAAAACAAAACAGGCAAGAGGACGATGTTTTTGTTTCAACACAACTTTTTCTCTGATTGACACCATCGTAAAACTGTTTTTTTTTATTCAGCGTGTCTCGAAACGTAGAGATTTAAAGAAATCTGCGAAAGTCAGTTCTCACATAAAAACAATACTTTCTCATTATGATGAAAATGTAAAAATGTTTTCACCTCCCCACAGATTATTACAAAGGGTTTAACGGTGTAAGTTTGGTAAAAATACCACCAAGGCCTTTTGGTTCCAAATACGATATGAAGGTAGCCTGTGAGGGTGGAAAACGTTTAACAAAGTTTCAGCCTCCCTAGCTTGCATAATAACCCTGCTATCTCTAATAATGTCACTTTCCAAATGATTTTTTTTCTCTGTACATATTGGATTTGTGTGTGTGTGTGTGCCTATGTGTATGTGTGCGTTGCGTGGATATGTAGATGTCCACTTTTTTGTGAACACGATAACTTGAAAATGGTGTTAGATACATTGATGAAATTTGGGGGGCTTATTTTTCCCACTAATATCTTAAAACTGATTCAAGGATTTCTAAAAATATTTATCGCATTTTTTTAGCAATCAATAATTTTTGTTTTAATCAGTTTTTTATAGTAAAACTTCTTTCATTATCATGATTCAAAGTTGATGCAAGTATATAAAAGATTCCTTGGTTCTAGATGAATCGATTGACCTGCAATATTAATACATTTTATCAAATAGTGGGGATGTTATGGTATTTCATATATTTTTAAAATCGTTTTTTATAGTAAAAGTTTTCTCATTTTCATAATTTGAAGTTGATGTGAGAATAGAAAAGTTCAAGACGAAATCGATCTGTATATTTGACCTATAATATTGATGCATTTTATTGAAGAGTAAGGAAGCTATGGTAATGCATAATATTTCAAAACAAGATTTTTTATAGTAAAATTTTTCTCACTAACATATTTCAAAATTAATGTAAGAACGGAAAAGATTCCTTGATTCGAGGCACATCGATTGATCTATAATATCAATACACTTTATTGAAGATTAAGGAACTTATGCACATTTATAATATTTGAATCATCTGTTTCAAACAGGAAAACTTTTTTAATCGACATAATTCAAAGTTAACGCATGAATAGAAAAGACTTTTTGATCCTTAGTTGGTTAGTTTTCAAATAGAATAATTTTCAAAATTTTTTTAAAGCAATCATGAAGCTGGGAAAGGGAGAGGTTGCGATAGAACTTTTGCCTTTTCTAACTCGAAAAATTATCATTTCGAATACGAAAATTGATTTGTGTGATTTGTCTTTGTATTTAAGAATTTTGTATATCATTTTGTAATTTTGTATTTCTTGTGAATTTCTATTTTGGAATTTAGCAAAATGAAGACTTTGGTTCGTCTATTATTGAAAAAAATAACTGATGCTTCCTCTATGAGGAAGCAAATACATTTTCTAATGGGAGGCAAAGTGCTCGTGAAATAAACACCATATAATTGTAATTACAAACAAAGTGGAAACACTCGAGATCGAATTCACAGCTAGTTTTATTACGAAATCGGCTTTGCGATTGAATGATAATTTTTTGTAAGTTGGGATTTCAATAGTCTATTATGAAAACAATAAATCACGGTTATATCTTTGGTGCGCTAGGGTGAAAGAAAAATTAGAAACGATTTCACAGGAACACTAAAATAATAAAAGTGTGGAGTCCGAGAGATTAAAACCCCCAACTTCCTGTTTTTGATGCGCTGAATCTGAACCCGCACCAATAGAAATACTAACGTTGATTTAACCATACGATCGTGGGTTGAAAATTCTGCAGGCTGTGCGGGCACATTCTCATCGCGCACTTGGGGCGCGCGACTGTTGGTTCTCGCGCTTCGCGCTCGATAATATATTTACCTCGCGCTACGCGCGCGGTCTTTGTATTTCCCCCACATTTGTGCGCAGGCCTTTTAAAATTGAAGGTCAAAGCATCGATTATTATATGCTATTATATGAAATGTGTAATTCTATTCAACATTTGTCCTTTAGCAATACTCTCTCACGGCTAGCCTCGATTAAGTTCAACCCAAAAGTACTCGCAAATCTAGTTTCTCTCTTGTACGTGTTTCGGTGATACCTCCGGTTATTTTAAGCCAAGAAAGAAAAAAAATCGTACCATGCGTTTTTGAGAAAAAAGATTTTTTCATATTTAGCTATTGAAAATCTCATTTTTCTCGAAAACGACGCAAAATATGAATAGCAGTTCACAGTTCAATATTGTTTCCCTTACTGGAATCTACGAAATTATACCCTTGTCAGATTTGTATCATGTATAATTCAAGATATTTTTCCAAAAATTGATATCAAGGTTCCTGAGCTTCAAAATAAAGAAAAATTGGTTGTTATCTGAATAAAAAATATCGAATAAATTTCTCTTTAATAGAATTTTTATATTTGGCTTGAAAAGATTTTTTAAATTAACAAGATTATCTAGTGAAAGTAAATTTTCATAGATTCCAGGAAGGGGCATAATTTTGAACTAGGAATTGCTATTCATATTTCGCTTCGATTTCGAGGAAAATGAGATATTGTATCATTAAGAATCATATTTCTTCAGTTTTAGAGATGAAAACTATTTTTTTTTACTTTGAAGCTCAGGCACTTTAAAAATTTCATGAAGCATGTTGTTTGCATAGTCAGGGAACTAAAAACAGACGTTTTAAAAAATAAAATGTTGAAGTTCTTTAGACTAAATGCTATTTTAGTCGATTTTTATTGATTTTAACGATTTTTTTCAAAATTTTTGTTAGAATACATAAGATAAGCATCTGGTAAGGTACATTTTTTATAGATTTCAGGAAGGGGAACAATTTGAAACTATGGATTGCTATTCATATTCTGCTTAGTTTTCGAGAAAAATAAGACTTTGAATTGTTAAAAATTATATTTCTTCAATTTTAGAGATAAAAACCAATTTTTCTTTACTTTGAAGTTCAGGAACCTTAATGATCTCATGGTACGTGTTCTTTGCATAGTCAATGAACTAAAAACAGACGTTTTCAAAAATATGTTAAAGTCCTTTAAAATGAATGCTATTTGGGTTGATTGTAATTGATTTTGTCTATCTTTTGGGAAAAATTTGTTGAATTATATAGGATGAAAATCTGGTAAGTATTTGTATGTATGAATACCATTAAGCCATTTCCCTTTATTCGGGGTAGGCGTGACACTACCCGATTCGGGTAGTGTTTCTAGGTGGATAGTTTCTTGTAGTAAATAACTACAAGTGTGGGCTCACCACACCCACGACATGTCAACAGCACGTAGTTAGCAATATTCCCGGACGGTCACCCATCCAAGTACAAACCGCGCCCAACACTGCTTAACTTCAGTGATCTAACGAGAACTGGTTTTTTGAGCGTGGTATGGCGTGTATTTTGCACTATGAACTGCTAGTCATATTTTGCGTCGTTTTCAAGAAAAATGATATTTTTAATAGCTAAAAATGAAACACTCTTTTTCCTCAAAAACGCGTAGTAGGATTTTTTTCTTCTTTGGCTACCTTTGGCTACCTTGTGATTTGTTGATTGTCATTGCAAATGCTACTTTGACAGGAAATTGTCTCCTTTTGAATGAAAATGGATAAGTATTTTTACAGTGCAGTGTTATCCGATTGAAATAAGCGATTTCGCCCGCTCTACTGTCTGTCAAAAATTCACATTGCAAAACGCTGGGAGAAAAGTTTAATACGAGCAATCTAGTCCCATTGCAAAGTCCTTCACTTATGCTTAGATTTCTTATCAGCATTATCACTGCGTATTTTCTCAATCGCAATTCATGTGTTGGCTAGCTCGGAGGATTCTAAGTATTCAAATATTCCGTCAGTATGGCCTCATGATTGATGTCTCCTTCCTCGTCGGGTTTTTCCCTACTATCTATGCTGGTATATTTTCCGAATTGTAATTCAAAGTGCCATTGCCCATACCAAGAAGAAATTGAAAAAACTATGTATTTTTCTTTTGGTGAAGCTCGCATGTTCTCCGATAAACAGTGCATTCTGAAACTGTTCCACAAAGTACTGAATTGGATTGATGAGTTTACCGTTTTACTGCGAGTTGCAAGTTTATTTACGGGCAGAAATTGCCTGAAGTCACCACCCAAACAACAAAATTTCCGCCAAATGGCAAATCATTAGGCATGAAATCACGCAATGTTCTGCCCATGACTTCGAGTGCAAAACGTGCTGCCATCGGTGCTTCGTCCCAAATGAATACGTCTACTTCTTTAAATCTTTCTCCTTCTTTCAGGGAGCACAGCGCAAAAGGAGCTGAAAAGAGGGGAAATAGGGTGGTTTTCTCACCAAAAAGGGGAAAATAGGAGAAAGATTAAACATTTATTTTCATATTTCGAAAAGAACAATCTTTTAGTAAGACCTGTTACATTTGAAAATAATAATCAATGATTTCTCAATGATTTCTGCCATTAGAGATTTATTTTTAAAAATTGGATGTAACTTAGATCGTTGAAAATCCATCCAGAGTGATATAAAAAAGTGAGAGAAAAAATAAAATTAGTTAAATACACACTTTTGATATGTTTAACATTGTTCTCATAAATATTTTTTCCCCAGATTTGTCATTTTATCCTTACTATAATTAATACTTTCAATGTAAAATTAAAAATAAACTCTTCAGTAGAGCGAAGTAAAAATGCTAAAAATTAATCGAATCGTTTGAGCTGAGGGATAAGAATTTCTGGGGGACATCCAAAACAAGTTAAAAAAACATTTTTTAAAACTAAGTTAAACAGGACGCACGAAAGTGCATCGCCCTTTTTCAGGCCATCGCGGATCGAGAACTCTTCAGATAAACTTCCGTTTACGCGTATTCTACCCCTGCTGCCGCGTAAGCAAATTTCGATAAGTCTAAATAATTTTCTTGGCACACCCAAGAACTCTGGGATCCAGCACATTCGTGCGCGTATAATAGAGTCGTAAGCTATTTTGAAATCGATAAATAGCTGATGTAGTACTTCTTTAAATGCCCATTTTCTTCTAGCAGTTGTCTAAATGTAAACATTTGATCGCTTGTAGATCGGTTTCGGCGGAATCCACACTGGTAATCCCCAATAATTTCCTCGGCGAAAGAAGTTAGTCTACCTAAGATTACATTTGACAGGATCTTATAACACGAAGGCACAAGTAAAATTCCCCGATAATTGTTCCAGTTCGTTTTATCGCCTTTTTTAAAGATAGGAATAATAATAGAGGTATTCTATTCCTCCGGCATGTGTTCTGTTTTCCAAACTGCGCGTATTAATTTACCAATTTGCCTTGTGAGGCAAGGACCTCCATTTTTTATCAGTTCTAACGGTAGGTCGTCGATGCCCGCGGCTTTGCTATTTTTCAACTTCTTTATGGCCATTTCTATTTCTATATCTGCAGGATCATCAATTAGTAGATCAGCAGTGTGGATTTCGCCGAGATTACCTTTAACGGGGGCTTCGCGTACATTTAATAGTTTATCGAAATAGTCTTTCCATAAATTCAGTCTCTCTGTCGCATCGGCTACTAGATTGCCATTTTCGTCCCTCATTACTTCCGTTCTACTTTCAAAGCCTTTCCTTATAAAATTGATTCCCCTATACATCTTGCGCGGGTTATTTGGCTTATTATGCGTTTCTATTGCTAGTATTTTATTCTTTTCCCACTCCCTTTTCTTGGATCTATAAAGCCTATTTGTACTTTTACTAATCTCGGGATACTTCTTATGTGTTTGATCGCACTTATTTTGTAAACTACTTAGTCTGGCCTTCCAAAGTTTTTCAAACCAGAGTTTGCACTCTTCGTCAAACCATGGTTTGCTTTTGGTTACTTCCTTTAAACGTATCGTAAGTTTCGCGGCTGCCTTTATCGCCTTTTTCGTATTGCTCCACAGGGTTTCCGGGTCCTCCTCGTAATTATTGTTATCGTCTCTCTGTGCTTGGAGAGCGTCGAAACTATTAGAAATCTCAAATTGATAATTTAATGTTTCTGTTGCTGTTTTGAACTTATCTATATGGGAACTAACTGTTGGCTCTGTGCGGCTTGTTTTCTTACTTAACGCTAGCCTAGATCTTAGTTTTACTATCACGAGAAAATGGTCTGAATTTAAATCCGCTCCCCTATATGATCTTAAATCGAAAATGTTTGTATGACGTCTTCTGTCAATTAGAACGTGATCAATCTGATTGTGAGTGATAACATCTGGTGATGTCCAGGTGGCCTTATGTATATTTTTTTGCTTGAAATATGTGCTTTTGACAACGAGGTTCTTTGAAGCTGCAAAGTTTATTACTCTAGTTCCATTATCATTGCTGACGTCATGCAAACTTTCGGATCCTATTGTGGGCCTATACATCGGTTTTTTTCCCATTTTTGCGTTGAAATCTCCCACTACTAAATTTGCGTCAAACGTTGAGAACTTGTCAAAATCCTGCTCGATTGTTTCGTAAAAAAGATCTTTAGCGTCATCGTCTTTGTCCTTTGGTGGGGCAGTGCACATTGATTAATACCTGTTTGCTGAAATTACCCTTTAGTACAATGTATGATAACCGATCGTTAATGAATTGTATGTCGATAACCGCCTGCGAAATTCGTTTATTAATAAGAAAACCGGTCCCCAGTCTGAACTCCTTAGCTCCCCCATAGTGAAAAGTATAGTTATCTTTGGAAATTGACGCGAAATCGCACGGCCAGCAGGTTTCTTGAAGTGTTATTAAGTCAGTTTTGTATTTATTTGCTTTCCCAATGAGTTCGCTAAATCCGCCAGTATTTATACTACGCGCGTTTAGAGTTCCCACCCTTAGATCTTTAACTGTAGTTTTTTGTTTTTGCAAGTTAGCCATGGTAGTTTCAAGATAATCCGCACGTTAGGATCCCATTCCGATCGTAGGTGAGTCCACGGTCCCAGGAGTGACAACCCCCATACCTCCTTAGGTCTAAGTATGGGAGCTTTCCGACTCTGACAAGGACCATGTCAGCTTGTCGTCAGACACGTTACAGTTTCATCCTCGTATCCTAACATCCCCCTGCAAGGCAGTGCGCCTACTGGCATCAATACCCCTTTGGCCCGATACAGGCGAATCATTCCACACATCCCTTGCGGGCAGTGTCATCGCTGCGGTGTCCCATGGGCAGCAGGATTTTCCCCTTACAAGATTTTTAGTTTTGGTTCGGGTAGTGTTTCTAGGTGGATACACGCTGCACCTCGGCCTGCCAGGAACCATCCATTGCGTATGAACGTGAATGGGTGGGTCCTCCCAAGCCCTGGCCGTCATGTTGCTATTTTCTACCAGTGCTAGGCCAATATCTTTGACTGGGCTCACCACACGCACGACTGGTTCCTATCGGCTGTCCGCGACTGCTTATTCTTGTATTCGCAGCTAACCTGAGGGGCTGTTCAGCCTAACGGGCCGGTCCTCTATCCGCAACCCGAGGACGCGCTGCGTAGTGATGACAGGAACCCACCGAGTAGATGGCTGTATCTATACCAACAATAAAATAGGGTTAATCTAGTCATAAATATTGTTGTACCACCTATTTATTGCCATAAGTGCGTCTCTGATGTCCGTATTATTTCATTAGGTCCCTATTTTTTATAATCTCCAAAAATAGTGAAAAATATGGGTTTTTCGTAAAGGAAGTGTCTACGCGCACCGAAAAAATCCAGCCATACTTCAGCTGTATGTGCCGAAATTTCGGGAGAAATAGTCCCTTTTCCAGCTCCCCCTATTCGTACCGAAAAAATCGGACTAATTGTACCGAAATTTCGGTACACGTAGAGACGACCTTTTGTAAATGTGTGAGTAACGAAAAAACTAATTGCATCACTTGATTCTACTCAATTTTGTGTAAAAATTGTATAAATAAATGTGGTAGCAGGTGTCACACTACTGTATGTTTCCAGGCACGGACTGGCCATCTGGAATTTGGGAGATTTTCCGGTGGGCCGCGAGCCTGGAGGGCCGCTGAGGGCATACCCAGGGCCGCATTTAGTACAGGGGCCATCAGGACCATGGTCCTAGGGTCCTCACCAATTAGGGGCCCCCATCAATGCGGAAACAATATCCATGCACACGCACTCCGGAAAAAGGGCCGCTTAGGTACAAAATGCCAGGGCCGCATTGATGTCCCAGTTCGTCCCTTTATGTTTCTCTATATTGTATAACAAATTGGATGGAAAAAATTTGTTCATTATATGACTTTTACGACCCTTTTCTCGTAGAATCAAATTGTGCAATTTGTTTTTCTGTGGCTCATGTATTTAAAAATAATATCAAGATTGTTGATCGTTTTTGAAGATAATAAAAAAAACGGGATCTGATAGAGGAAAACGGACCTTGACTTTGGATTCAGTACATCAAAAAACATGAGGGAAAGGGGGTCTTACTTAGTCTCGCATACATAAAACTTATTTTTTTATGCCTGAGCATCGTGTACTAGATGTGCAGAATGTGTTTGGCTTCTACAGAAGTTGTCAAACTAAATCGAATTATAAAAGCACCCTGTCCCCGATCATTGTAGCCAAATTTGGCAGACAAGATCTACGGGATGAACTTATTGCAAGACGTAAGCTTAAGAGAGACTTTTCTACGTTGAATATCGGCTGGACTTACAACGAAAAGCGTTTTGATATGTAAACATCTTAGACCTCGATATGAGGAGTCGCGCCTGATTCAAATGAAACCACGACTAGAAAGTGTTACGCAGGCCTTTGACCCACGCGCTGTGTCTCATGTCACAGAATTCTCTCTCTCTCCCTTCCCCCTCTCAAACGAATAATAATTGTTTAAAGAATTGTAAGTTATTTATAAATAGGAGGAAAATATGCTGTGTCAAATTTGAAAAAAGAAACAATTTTCAATATTTTTCTGATAAGTTTTGAGTACTTAGATGTGTAATAATAAAGATAAGTGTCATAATAATGAATTTTCGATAATGAAATTTCAATTTTTGATATTCTTCTTCATGAAATATAATTAGCCTAATTCTAAATGTAGATACATAGCGTAAGTGCGACACAATGTGTTCTTTCAGAGAACTGATATCGGTCCGCGTCGATATTTTATAAACAAAGCTTGACTAAGTACGTAAAAGAGAGAATGCGTTTTAGGAAGTAAATTAGTTTGATGAATGAATCAATAAATTTTTTAAACGTTCAAAATTATATAATTTTAAAAAAATTTCAGGTTAAACACTATAATTAAAGGATCTTACATTGTTATTGAAACATTCAAATTCAAAAATGTCACATATAAATTAAAAATTAAAAAAAAATGAAACAATGCAAATTTTTGAGTTTACATTCAGCACTCTGAAATTTTAATGATTCGAGGCTTATTTTATTTCAAATGATTCAATTTCAATTTGTTTATTTTTTAATATTTCATTTTGACTTTTTTATTTTAAATTTATTATAACAGATATAGCGAACCTCAAAGCGTGTCCAGAGTTCTTCCAGAGAAATTTTTAAGTGTTCAAAATTATATCATTTTCAAAATATTTTAACTTAAAATCAGTACAATTGAGTGATTATTAGTTTTTTCTTGATAAACCTAAATTGAAAAATGTCATTTACAAGTTAAAAATTTAAAAAATGGAACAATGCAAATTTTAAAGTTTACATTCAGCACCCTGAAATTCGAACGATTCCAGGTTTATTTTATTTTAAATGATTCAATTTTAGTTAGTTTATTTTTGAATGTTTGATTTATGATTTCTGATGGTAAATGAACAGTCAAATATTGTTAAATATTGAAACAAAAATTTGAATAAAACATTTTTACACTGAATGCTTAAAAAATGGAGTATTTTAGAATGCAATAATATTTTAATAGGATTTCAAATTGAATAGAATCATTTAATTATGAATATATTAATCAAAATGTTTTTGAAAGTTGATAAAAGATTTTAAATTTAAAATTAACATGGGTTTTTGAATGGGGAAAGCTTGATTCTCAAAAAAATGGAGAAAAGAGCTACTTGTCATAAACTTTTTGTGAATTACAGTATTAAAACCTCTTAACGCAAGTTCAAAGAATAATTTCCACCCAGTAAGTTTTAATTTTAAATACCCACCCCTTTCAAGTCATTGTTATTGTGCTTAGAAAGTGACCCAAAAACTGCAAAATAGCAGTTTTCTATTAAATTCATATTAAAAACGGTATTCTTTGGATTTTTTAACAAGTATTATTAAATTGAAAATAATATATTAATTATATTAGAAGTTATTGAAAAAATACAAATTTTAATGTTTCCTAAAAATGTTAATAAATCAAAAAGCAATTAATATTTTTTAATCTCTTCGCACTAGTTTTCAACATAATTTTCTTAATTGTTTTAGTGACTTGATAAGATATTTCTAGAATTTTTCCTTCGATGCAATCAAAACCTAAGCTTAATTTAAAGAACTTATCAATATTGATATAAAGTCAGGTTTTCATAACTGAATTCAAACAAATTAATAGAACAGTATTCTAACAGACTTGCAGAAAATTGTCTTCAAAATTAACCCAAAAACAATAAAAGATTGATTATTTCCGAATGTATTGATATTTTCCGGAAACATTAACATTTGACGTTTTTTCAAACAACTTCTAATAACATCAACACATACTGGCTTTCATTTATTTCCATAAAACGGGTACTTTTATCACCTTTCATGCAATAATTGAGAGAAAATCTACAGTTTATTATTAAATCTAGGGTGCTTGCTCAACCTATTGGAAAATAGATGTCCAGAAACTTTTGCACGACATTACATATAAGAGGAAAGAAATTTTTATACTACTACATGCACGTGAGTTATTATCTGCTTTGTGTAAGATTTCAATTTCAGTTAACGTTTACCGAAGATGTTTACACATAAATCTGTCTTGGGTCGTGGCTTAGGACGAACGTGATGTTTTTTTATTTACCTTCGTGAGGCATTAACATCACTGAATAGAAAGATGTATGCTATTGCTCTTGGTCTTCGTAGAGAAAAAAGAATCAAATACTTATGGATTGCTGGCGGAAAAATTTTCTGCCGTAAAGAGGATTGTCCATGGACATTGATCTTTGCAACTTCGGTGCACCCTGGATGGTGACTTGAGTTTGGCGCCTGAAAGGAAGGGACGCATGCGTGGGCCTCCCTTAAGACACGAAGTAGGGGTGCTACAGAAAGGGAGACATCGAGTCAGTTCAGTATCGAACGGTGATTCAAGGCCTGCGGACGCGAGACGAGGGGAGATTGCGACTGGCTGAGGTGGGCGACAGGTGTGAGCCTCTGTAGGTGATAGTGACGATCCTTAATTGTGGACCTAGTGATGTGCTCTTGTAGTTGAGCGGGTGATGATCTGTTGATTGTTGAGTATTTGAGAGTGACGAGGACTGACTCTTCGAGAGTGGCAAGGTGTTTCCTCTGATCTACCATTCATGTTGAGTATGCTTTCGAGTTCTATAACTTTGAGGAAAAGGTAAGAGAGATCTCTCTTAGGTTAAAGTTCACAACCAGTGTGTAATTAGTTTAATTTGAATTGTACTTGACGTCAATTAACGTGTTAAAATGATTTTGAATAAAGGTGCTCTGCCTCATAGGCTTGCACGGGCTTTCCCCTCAAACCGCGAGGGTTTTTATGCCTAGGAAAGTTGTTGTTGAATAGTATATGACCGCGAAGATTGCTGCATTTTCATTTCTAGGAACCCGACTACTCATTCCTTACGAAATCCTCTTATAAAATATTTGCAAGGTTCATCTGATACAAACATTGGTGACCTGGGTGAGGAATGAGTGGTCAGGGTTCTTTGCATTGTCGGACTTTGCTTTATTGCTTTGGTCGTCGAGCAGTTACAGGGCAGGGTCGAAGTTTACTGTTGACAGTTTCGCTTCAATTAACAGCTGTAAGTGTGTGGTAACACAAAGGCGCCGGTACCTCTGCGGAGGCTCACTTCGCAGCAAAATGCACGTGTGGAACAGATAGAACGCATGGGTTCACGTCTGAAAGGAAAGCCACCCAACTCATTAAATCAAAGTATGATTGATTAGCGTATTGACTCTCTCAAAGGGATTTTGTCAGGGGCAACTGAGGCGCACTTGGAGATAATGGGTCGAGAGGACATTAAGGCTGATCCTTTAATAACAGACAGTATTTTTCCCAGAATGGAAAGTGCATATGTGGATCTTTCAGACGAATTACTGACTATGTTATCCCAATTCAAGGGCAATGCTGATCCTCCTATTCAAGGTCACAACGATATGTCAATAGATAAATTGGACACAGCAAAGTTACCGAAACTTGATCTTCCAAAATGCTCTGGTAATTATGAGGATTGGGAGAGTTTTTCCGATCTATTCACTTCACTCGTGCATTCAAAAAAGGCAACGGATGCTACCAAATTGAGTTATCTAAAGCTTTTTTTAACGGGAATAGCGGCAGATCTAGTTAAAGATGTCGCTACTACAGATGCGAATTACCTTACAACTGGGCAGGCTCTGACACAACGATTTTATAACCTTCAGGCTTATTGTAAATAACCATTCAAATGCTATAATGAATATTGTTGCTTTGAAAAAGGAGTCGGCCGTGGATCTACGTGCGTTTGCTGATGAAGCACAGCATATCGTTCGCGCTTTATCTAACATGAAAATGCCCGTCGAGCATTGGAATATATGGTTCATACATATATTGTCCGCGAAGTTGGATTTGTAAACTCGAAAAGCTTGGCAGTTGACGTGGAGCGCGAGAGATCAGACAAACGATAGTAAACGTAGGAGAAGGCTCGTCCCCGGATTCACTCGGGAGGGGGTAGTTGCAATATTTCCCAAAATTCTCAGCATTCGCAGATTTTCTCAAGAAACGTTCGCAAACGTTGAGCATGATAGCTGCGGGAAATACTGTTGATAAAATATCGTTTTCGAACTCAAAACATAGTTACGGTACACGAAGGGCATTTCATACGCGTCAAGACTTTAAATCACCACTGAAATGTGTCCTGTGTAAGGGTTCACATCACTTGTGGAACTGCTATAAACTAAAATCTAAGTCGCCGTACGAGCGCCGGTCCGAGATCAGACGTTTAAATTTGTGTTTCAATTGCTTTGGTGACCATAATTGCATCGCTTGCAAGTATAAGGGATGCTGCCGATTGTGTCAAGGAAAACACTACATGCTTATTCATGTCGATCCGATACGAGGGCAGAACTTCCCGCGATCTTCAAACGTCTCTGAAATCAATCCCGAGGTGAGCAACATTCCGACACTTCGGGTGGCGGGCGAACATTCAGTAGATATGTATGCGGGCATAGCTTTAGCTGATCCTCAATTTTACGTTAGAGATTCTGTAGATATAATGACAGGAGCTGAAGTTTACCGGCAAATATTGTTATCTGGTGTGCACGAATTCCCGGAGTTCAATTAGATAGGTCAAGACACAATGCTCGGATGGATTTTATCGGGAGGAATAAAAGCGAGTCCGTCACGGCGGGCGGAGCACCCTCCTCGGTCCCCGGTGCAAGCGCTGCATTGCGTTTCAGCAACTGATCTGAATGACTCATTGCAGCGATTTGGACTCGCGAGGAATTGCCGGACTCAAATTCAGAGAAGCCAATCGAACAAAAAATACGAGCGAGCGTTCAAAGGGAAGAGAGGCACATAAGCGCGGCTCTGATGGTCGGTATGTGGTGCGCCTTCTCTTGGAATCAGATCCACCGGAAATGGCCGTGGAGACCCGACGTATGTTGTTAGGCACACTCTTGCATATGTATCGTTGGTTTACACACGACACAAAACTCGCTGAAGACTGTCTGGAGACGATCTTGGTATTTCTGGCATGTTGAGAAGCTGGCGCGATGTTCACTCACCTTCACGGTTTGCGCATTTTGCGTCAGCATCCGTTTTTTCACATTTTTTGAAGGTGTGGTATCCTCCACAGTTCACACATTTAGGTTTGTTGTTCCATGTCCAAAATTTTGGAAATCGTAACATTGCGTAACTATTCTGGGGTTACGGTAGTCTTCCCATCTTATCCTAGTGTAGCACACAACTTTAATATTTCGACTTTCTTGTAGTTTTTCTTCTTCCGTTTCAAATCCATAGTAACCCGTGTAAAGTGGATAGCTTGGATTGTGTTCAACCTTCATAGCTATTACCATTTTTGCTTCGTAGCCTAGTTTTTTTAGGTCCTTGATGATTTCATCCACTTTGGCTTCTGGTAGTTGTTTGCGCACTAGTTTCTTATCCCTTTCACTCTTGGCGCGAAGGTGTGGAAAGGTATGCTCTTATTCAGAAGAGGTTCCTTGATTTGTTCATGTTCCTTCAGTCCGTTTGGAAAAACAGTGAGCTGAGTATTTGTTATTCTCATGATCATATGTTTTCTCATGGTTTTAATTTTGTTGTAAATCAGAAAGCCGGATTCGTCAGTAGAGTTTAGTTTGTTGAGAATGATAACTGGTGCCGTGTCTGTTTTCGGATTAGTAGTTGTCGACGTGGTAGGTGTTTTCCCTTGCGGTTTCTTCTCTGGTTCCGATGATTTCATTGCGTCTTGTGCGTCAGTGTCTGACTCGCTATGATTTTGCTTCTTTCTCCTTGTCATCTTATATGGGTGTTTTCTATTTGTGGATTCAACATTTGAGTCCTCTCGTGTTTAATTGACCTTTGTTGACTCTAGAAAGTAGATTATTAGGGACGACGATGTATAAACGTTGGGCGTGCATTAAAATCCAACCCACGACGTGTTTACTTTCAGCACAGTCGATTCCAAAACATTGGCTAGTTCGGCGACAAAACGAGACTTTAGGGTTGATACCAGATGAAGAACCACCATCTGTTCCAGAAAATTCACTCAGCCCGTACCAATTGGTACAACGCATTCGCAGCAACTTGTGGAAACGCTGGTCCAGTGAGTACCCACAACACCTACAGGAGAGAGGCAAATGGAGGAAACTAACGGAAAATTTTGCTGTTGGTCAGTTGGTATTAGACAGGGACGATTGCTACACCCCTTCTAAATGGCCCCTAGGTCAGGTCATTGAAGTACATCCCGGAGCAGACGGTCTCGTAAGAGTAGCTACGGTGAAGACTTCCACAACTACCCTGAGGCGTCATATTGCCCGTCCCTGCCCATTGTCAACAGCCGACTATCTTACGAAGACAAGTGAAGGTGACATTGTTATGCGCGAACAATGATAAAATAATCAGTGTTTGATGTTCGTCCTGCGGACGAAGGCGGGCGGCATGTTCGCGTCCTTTACGCTCGCACGTGTTGTGTGTGGAATCGTGGAGATTGATCTTTGCACCTTAGGTGCACCCTGGATGGCGAGTTGAATTTGGCGCCTAGAAGGAAGGGACGCATGCGTGGGCCTCCCTTAAGCCATGGAGTAGGGGTGCTACATAACGGGAGAGAGACCCCATTGAGTCAGTATCGAACGGTGATTCAAGACCTGCAGAGGCGACGTGAGACAAGGGGAGATTGCGACTGGCTAAGGTGCATGACAGGGGTGAGCCTCTGTAGGCGATAGTGACGATCCTTAATTGTGGACCTAGTGATGTGCTCTTGTAGTTGAGCAGGTGACAAACCTTAATTGTGGACCTAGTGATATGCTCTTGTAGTTGAGCGGGTGATGATCTGCTGATTGTTGAGTGTTTGAGAGTGACGAGGACTGACTCTTCGAGAGCGGCAAGGTGTTGCCCCTGAAATACCATTCATGTTGAGTATGCTTTCGAGTTCTATTACTTTGAGGAAAAAGTAAGAGAGATCTCTCTTAGGCTGAAGTTCACAATCAATGTGTAATTAGTTTAATTTGAATTGTACTCGACGTCAATTAAGGTGTTAAAATGATTTTGTATAAAGGTACTCTGCCTCATAGGCTTGCCCGGGCTTTTCCCTGAAACCGTTAGGGTTTTTATGCCTAGGCAAATTGTTGTTGAATAGTATATTACCGCGAAGATTGCTGCATTTTCATTTCTATGAACCCGATTACTCATTCCTTACGAACTCTTCTTATAAAATATTTGCAAGGTTTATCTGATATAAACAAGGATAGCTCGCCAAGAATACACCTGTTGAGCATCAAATCTATTGAAGGACTACAATAGCAACTACTCTCTAAGTCTATTATATGTTTGATAATTTTCTCTAGTCGATCATCAGCACTGCTCTATCGTTTATGATACTTCTACTTTGGTAAATATCTGTCATATTTTATATACTGCTGTACGCTGTACATTCGGGATACTGTTCCTTCTGAAGTAAAATATCAACAATTTTGTATTTTTTACTGTGCTAATTCAGCCTTGCACGGCCTCTACAAATTGACCTTTCTTATACTATTTTTATACATCTCGAGCTTTATGATGCTTATTGCTTTTCTAACTTTTAATTCTTCATGGGCCTTACTTCCTGTTTTCAAATGTAATCAAGTGAATTGGATTTTGTTGGCTATTACTCTCTGTTAATTTAATTTCACGGAACGGTATTTTCAATTAATTTACGTATTTCGGATACTTATATATTTAACTATACTTGCACTTTATCTATCATTCTCATAATGGAAGCTTTGAACATTTGGAACGTTAACGCTCCATCTTAACCTGCCCATTACCCTTGAATTTAAACATGACTTTATGTCCTGTTCCTATCATATCATATCCATACCCGGGACCTGGCTTACGCCTAACATTTCTTCGAACCTCGTAGCATTTGATCATTACACACTTTTTCGCAGAGATAGCGATGAGAGAAGAGGGGGTGGGGTCTGCCTCTATATTCATGACAGCCTCAAGGGTATACAATTGGGAATGGGTCCTCTTGCCAATTACCCTACTGCTGAGTACCTTTTTATCAAGGTATCGTCGCCTCAGGATAGTGTGAGTGTAATTTACAATCCTCCTAACACATCCTACGACAGGGAACATGAGACTGACATTCTTAACCTTATATCCGATTATAATAACATTGTACTCACCGGTGACCTAGACACAAATCTTAATGCTACCGAAAATTTAACTCACTATTTAAAATCAGTGGTGTTCTCTGCCGGCTTATCTATAGTTCCCCATGATACTACCCACCATACTGGTCATTCTAGTACATAGATTGACTTGATGATTGTTGACGATCTGATGGTATTCCAATTAAAATGATTCGCCTTGCTTTACCAGTCACTGGCCCTATTCTCTTGCACATCTACAATGCATCTCTGCAGGTGGGAATATTTCCTGATGCCTGGAAAGAAGCGATCATTCGCCCTGTTCCTAAAATATCTAATCCTACCTCTCCCCAAGACTTCCGTCCTATATCTATCTTATGTGGTTTGTCTAAACCTTAAACTTGCAATAGATAGAAGGAAAATAACGGTTGTTGTCTTTTTTTACTTCTCTAAGGCGTTTGATACAGTTAACCATAATCTACTATTGACTAGGCCCAAATCGTTTCACCTCTCGAATATGGTTGTTAAATGGTTCGAATCTTATCTCGTAATCGTTCTGTAAGAGGACAAATTAGCAATGATGAGCGGTGTGAGTGTGGGAAGGTTAAGATTGGTGTCCCTCAGGGATTCACGTTCGCACCCACTTCATGTAATATTTATACCTCTGAACTTGGTAGCGTACTTCGTCATTGCAACTAACACAAATGAATCGGTGAAAGTTAAAGGGGCAGTTGTCCATTTTTATCGATTTTCGTTTTTTGCATTTTAGGGTTCTATATGTGCAGCTACATCGTTTCATGCTATAAGGACCGCTGTCTACGACATTTTAGAGGCGTAGATGCGGTTGGAAAATATGAGTTTCCGAGGTTAGCGTGTTAAAAGGGCAGTAGTCCACGGAAAAAAAACGAAGAAAACGTTCAGAGAAACCATTCGTCTACTTACCGAGGCTTCTTACCCCACGGGAAAAGTCCCCATTGAACCCAAAAAACTCGAAGACCTGAAAAAAATGCTGGATTACATTCCAGGGGAATCCAGAATACTCTTTGAGGAAATCGCCTTCCGAAGGCCCACTCGGGAAGGCCAACAAGATATAGACAGTGAATAAAGACTGTCTTAATTCAGTTTCACTTGAAAAATGATTGTTTGTCATAACAACCTTGGCTTTTCAACAATTTATCTAAAAAAACAACGAAAAAAGACTTGATTTTGTTGTAGCATGTTAAAAGGACAGTAGTCCACCACCGCTAAAAAATTCTATAAAATAGGGAAACTGTATTAAAATTCTCTTTCCTCTTCAAATATCTCTCCGATCACTGGTTCCACAAATGAGTAAGGCCTAATTAAGCAATTTGCCAATATTTTCGGAACGGGAAAGTTTTTTTCGTTTTTCCAAAAGTCAGCTTACTTCAACTACTGCCCCTTCAACATTCACCGATTCAAATAGGGTGACGACTTGAAGCTTTACCCTTCCGGGCCTATTGCCAATCTTAAGAGCTTATTTCAAAAGGTACAGGCGGATATTGATCTAGTGGTGCAGTGGGGCTTGACAAGTGCCCTCTCTCTTAACCCTGTTAAAACTATGGCTATAATCATAGGACCTCTTCCTCTTCCTCACTTGAAACAATTGCAACCTGACCTCCTCTCTTGATCGATGGACGTCTTATCCCCTTTATGGAATCTGTGAAAGATTTAGGCTACATTCATAATCGCTCTCTTACTTGGAATGAACAAGTCAAGTCACATTTTAATTGTCATATGTATCACCTGTTCCTTATAGGGCTACTTAGCCCTCGGAAGTTTTCATAAATAAGTACAAATACAAATACATTTGAATGACAGCTAGATAAGGACCATTTGGTTTTTCCGCTTTAAAACACAGAAAATTGAAAGGAAATGTTTTCACCACCCTAATATATTGAAAATTATGTATGCACGCTTACATAAATTTTGAGTAAATTTTCCATCATGTAGCATAAAAATAATTTTAGTTTCATCAATCGATTTTTTAAATCAAGAAACTTTTTCCGTTCTCACATCAATTTTGAATTATGTTAATGCAAAAAGTTCAAATTTAAAAAACCGATTTTCCAAATATTATAAAAGACCATAACTTCTTCACTCTTCAATAAAATGCAATAATATTATAGGCCAATTGATTTTTCTATAACCAAAGAATCTTTAATATTTCTGCATCAACTTTAAATCATTTTAACGAAAAAAGTTTTATTACAAAAAACCCATTTTAAAAATATTATAAAGTGCTTAAGGAAGGTAACTCATCCTTTTGAAAACGCCTTGGTCAGTTCTAAGATATTAATGGTGAAAAAAAGCTCTCCAAATTTCATAAATTCATATGCAACCGCCTTCAAATTATCGTGTTCACAAGAAAGTGTTACATACACACACGCATCAACCCACCAATCCACACACCTACATCCGACCAATTGTTCAAAACATTGTATTAGACATTTTTTAATTGAGGAACGTTCAATTATACGAATTAAAATTTTTTCGAAATTGAAACCATTACAAAGCTTCCTCTATAAAGAAGCAAAAAGGTTATGTTCGTCATTTCATTATCAGCCTAATTTTATTTATGCTATTTTGCCGTTTTTATTGAGCAATAGTTAGTATTTTGAAGTTTATAATCATTCTAAATTATGTATCTTGTTACTGTTGTATAATTACCAACAAAATTATGAATGAATAATATGTTATGTAATATTTCAATTTTAAATAATGCTTGACGATGAATTTAAAAAAAAAAAAAAAAAATCAATAAATATGAATTAATTTGAAAATAAATTTTGAATATTTCTTATACATATGCGAATCCATATATAAATGCATATATTTGAAATTAAATATTGTATGGTAGTAATAACAAATTCCAGAGCACCCGTATTGTTTCTATGGCCACAATTATTGACGTAGAAAACGAAAGAGTATTGTAGAAAAATCATAATATGAAAAATTACAGGTAAATAATTATAAAAATGAATAATATTAAAATATTGAAATAATTGTTGCAAAATGTATAAGATAATAACTTTTTAGTATCATTATAGCCATATTGTAGTAATTCAATGTAAATTATTAGCTTATACTTTCTTCTACCTTTTCCATTTATTTTTTGAAATATTATTCATTTCTATAATTATTTTCTTATAATTATTTGTATATTCGCGAAAAAGTTTTAGTATCTTCATTAGAGGCTTATAATGGTTTTCCTGTAATACTTGCTCGTGAAAAAAGCTTATTTGAATAACTTATTGTTTCATTGCGTTCATACAAAATCAAAACCCCTCTTTAAAAATCAATTTGTGAACATGTTTGAAGCTCTATATAATATTTTTTTCTTCCATATCCATAATATAAAGATGATTAATCATATATATCATTATTCATCATTTATTAACTGTTAACATAATTGAAATTAGAATTTAAATTAGAAACATGCTTAAAATATTCACTATTAGAAAAAAATTAATGCTGCGAAACAAAAGCTTTTATAAAAGCTATTTCTTTGAGGCTGTGCTTATAACCCAATTTTTATAAGTAAAAAATATTTAATATACACATATACATACATATAGCTTTTATCCAAGCTTTTGTTTCGCAGCATTAATTTTTTTCTAA
>CAKNXH010060829.1:30376-70722 GCA_932178445.1 Andricus quercusramuli | reverse complement strand
CAGGGATGGTCCCGAAGGAATAACCCCTAAGCGAAGGTGTGCGAACCGTGCCGAAAGCTGCATGGCACCTGGGTGAGGTGTCTTTAACGGTGACCCTGGGATATCGGGCGATGTCTCAGAGTAATAGCCTTATCCTTGCACGCGGGGCTCTACAAGGATGGACGAACCCTTTCCCTAGCTGCTCGTGGGAACAACAATGAAACCAAAAAACCACCAAAATGTTGTAGATGCGGTTCAAAACGATCGAACGCGCAGAGCACCCGACAATGGATCGGCAAACAATGCCGATCATCCTAGAGTTCGGGGTGCTGAAAATAATTTAGATGGAAACACAACGACGAACCGGCGAAACGCCCACATTGAGTGGACGGATCAACTTAAGAATGATGTGTTAGACTGCTACGATGCCAGTATTATCCCTGTTCGTGGAGGCTCTTATGGCGCGTATGCATACTCTGTGGTGCCAGAAACACCCAGAGCTTCAACACGTTTCGCATCAGTCTTTGCGAAATCAAGCCGACTACCTCCGCAAAAATGGATATGTACGCGGAGCGCTTCCTCAACCGCTGCTTGAACAAGCTGCAGACGAAGATGAAACGACATTAAGACCAACCGCAGAAAGTAGGCACCTTCTTGAAGATGATGGCAATTTCAGTACAAGGAGGAACATCAACATGCAAGTTCCTCTTAAGCCCCAAGATCTGGCTGAAATGGATGCCTCCCTTTGTGGAGATATCTCGCAAGAGTCCGACCTCTGGACCATCAATTGCTCAGTTTATGGTGCTTCGAGAGCTTTGGCTGATTCAAATCGAAGGCTCAAACCGACGATGGATCAAAAGACAAGAAGACGCTTGCATCAACTGAACAAGAAAATTGGATGGGCAAGACAGAATGCGTCCCGTGTTCAATGTGTGATTGACTACATAACATCTGGTAGACCGTTCACGGAAAGGGTTCGAAAGTTCGCCCAAGAACTAAGGACCTTGAATCACACACTAAACAAGTCAAAGCTGCTGACAATCAAGCAACATATTGTTGACAAAATAAGGCTGTTATCTGACGCAAGGAGGAGGATACAGAAGAGGGAGAGATGGATCAGAGAGAATCAACAGTTTCTCGCTGACCCATCGCGCCTCTTCAGTGATCCCCCTGTTTTTGTAAAAAATCCTCCCAAGCCCAAGGAGGTAGAGACTTTTTGGAGAGAGGTGTACAAGATCCCGAAAACACTAGAGTTGAAGGAAGATACTGACAATATCATCCGCTTCAAGGAGTTTTGCGACAGCCTCATAAAATCTGAGGAGGAGTGCCCATCAGTCACTGCCGAAGAGGTGAAAAAAGCACTTAGAGGCACGAAGAACTTTTCCGGTGCTGGACCAGATTGTATCAAGAACTTTTGGTGGAAGAAGTTTACTTCTACACACCAACATTTGGCCCGCATATTCACCTCATATTTAAAGTCGGAGATGCCCATTCCGCAGTGGCTAGTGTTAGGACGCACTATACTCCTACCGAAAAAAGGCGACTTGTCCAAACCAGAGAATTACAGGCCAATAACATGTTTGAACACACTGTATAAGATTTTTACAGCTGTCCTAAACAACAGGATTGTTCGACGAATTGAGCCTGTATGGCGAGAGATGTACGAACAACGTGGCTCGAAAAAAGGTGTAGCAGGCTGTCGAGAGAACCTGCTAATTGACAGGTGTGTATGTAAAGACGCTGCCGCCCATCAGCGCGTCCTGTCAATGGCCGGGATTGACTACCGGAAAGCTTTCGATTCAACCTCTCATAGGCTTATCATCTGTCTGTTGGAAAGCTTGAAGGTACATCCACACATAGTGAGATGCATAGAGAGACTGATCCCTCTTTGGAAAACTAGATTTACCATCTCATCTAGGAATCATCGCCTGACGACGAACAAGGTCACCTTCCAGAGGGGCATCTTTCAAGGGGATAGTATGAGCCCTTTGCTTTTTTGCATCACACTTCTGCCTCTATCTCTCGCACTACGAAATTCTCCTGGATATCTCTGTGGCGACACTAATCAGCATGAGCATAAGGTAACTCATGTATTTTATATGGATGACCTGAAGATCTATGCCGCTGGTAAAAGCAAGCTTCAAACTGCTATAAATATCGTCAAGAACTACACAGGAGAGATTGGGACGGACTTTTGTTTGGACAAGTGTGCCAAAATTCATTTGAAGAAAGGAAAGATTACTGGTGTTCCCAAGGACCTTGTGGATATAAGTGTTATTAGACATCTTAACGCTGGAGAGACCTATACATACCTGGGCGTGCCTCAAAGCCGCATTCAGGACGTAACATCAGTGAAGGAGTCTCTCCGAAGCAGATACAAGCATCTTCTTCGACAGATTTGGTCTTCCAATCTGTCGGCGTTGAACAAGGTATCTGCGACTAACACGCTTGCCGTCCCGGTTCTACTCTACTCGTTTGGGGTGGTTCAATGGACGAAGAACGAGCTTAAGGCCCTTGATGTCACCACGCGTAAGATCATGCATATGCATAAAAGCTTGCATATCAATTCGTCAGTTCCGCGATTATACATTTCACGCCAGCAAGGCGGACGCGGACTTCTGAATCTCCAGTGTCTTCATAACCGAATTGTTTTGAGTACAGCTTACATCGTTGCGAATGGCAGAGATCCTCTCCTAAAGATGGTCAGAAACCACGAGATGATTGGCGAAGGGGCGTTCCTTTACAAAGCCGCGGAGCAAGCTGCCGAGACCCTTGGCCTGAATTTTAACATCAGAAGTGAGGAAAGTGCATTACTCCATCTAGATGCTTCACGTCTAAAAGCCGAAGTAAAGAAAGCAGAGGTTGAAAAATTTCACCAAGAGCTACTCGACAAGCAAATGCACGGAAACTTTCACAGAAATGTAGAAAAACAGTCCTTGTCGAAGGAGCAAACTTTTGCTTTCCTCAAATCATCAGGGCTCAATTCAGGTACAGAGGGCTTCATTTTTGCATGCCAGGACGGTGTAATCTCCACCTTAGCATAGCGCGCCCGCATTTTATGTCAAGAAGTTCCCAGTGATAGGTGCAGAGCGTGTCATGCACACGCTGAGTACCTAGAACACATACTATCGGGGTGTCTGACCCACGCAGGAACAACGTATATCTATAGACATAATGCGGCCCTAAGAGTACTCTATTACCACCTTTGTCGCTCTTACGGTGTTGGTCGCGACCTCGCCCTGCCGAGCGCTCCAAGGGATATAGAGTCAATTGTCCGAAACGAGAAGTGCCAGATTTTCTGGAACTACGATTTTTGGGCAGCAGTCTCCGTTGCGCAATCGAGGCCTGACATTGTTCTCCAAGACCTCGAGAAACGAACGATATTCGTGATCGAATTCTCGGCTCCGTCCGAATACAACATCACTGCAAAGGAGAAAGAAAAAGAGGAGAGGTATCAAGACCTTAAAAGAGAGCTGCAACGACTGTACCCAAAATATTCGGTATGAGTAATTGTCCTTGTGATAGGTGCTCTTGGAGGTGCTAAATTATCACTGGTTCGTAACCTTAAAGCCATACCCGCGTGCCAAAAATATGCCAAGGCACTTGCGCGATGGATGCAGAAAGCTGTCATCCTTGGGTCGCTTCATGTCCTCAAGACACACGAGGGTTTCGCTGGCCTGTCGTTGTGATTTCGACGTGCCCTGTGACCACCCATCTCACGGATGTGAGACGTGGCCATAACTGTATTTTACCGCGGTTCTACTGGGGGCTATTGACATTTTCTTTTTAGATGGCAGTTGCTCTTAGTGGTACCCTGCGGTGGTTGTTTAACTTTTTTTCAATTATATATATATATATATATAAATATATATATAAATATAATATATATATATATCTTGGTTGTTTAACTTTTTTTTATATATATACATATATATTCGGTTTCGGTTTCGATTCCTTTGGAATAGAACCGAAGGGCTTATGACAAAGCCACCGAACGCGTCCTCGGGTTGCGGATAGAGGGTCCCTGTACCAAGGGTTTCTGCTGAATATGGTTACAATAATTAATGAGCAGTCGCGGACAATTGTCCAGGGATGGTCCCGAAGGAATAACCCCCTAGCGAAGGCGTGAGAACCGTGCCGAAAGCTGAATGTCACCTGGGTGAGGTGTCTCTAACGGTGATTCTGGGAAATCGGCGACTTTGAGAGTATACAGCTTTATCCTTGCATGCGGGGCTCTACAAGGATGGACGAACCCTTTCCCTAGCTGCTCGTGGGAACAACAATGACAACACCAAACATAATTGTAGTAAGTGCGGTTCAAAACAATCGAACGCGCAGGGCTTCCGACAATGGGTCGGACAACAATGCCGACTACCCTACAGTTGGGGGAGCCAATCAAGACGGAGTCATTGCGATTGACCGGCGGAATCTTGTTACTTTTAAGTGGACGGATCAACTCAATGACGGCCTGCTGGAGTGCTACGATGCCAGTATGGTCCCTGAACGAGAGGGTTACATGGCACGACTGCATGCTCTGTGGTGCGAGAAACACCCAGAGCTCTCAGACTTTTCGCAACAACGTCTGCGAAACCATGCCGAGAACCTTAGGAAAAGGGGTTATATAAGCGGAGTGCCTACTCAATCGCATCCAGAACAAGCCGGCAACATAGAAAGAGAAGCGATACTGAGACCAACCGCGAACAGGCATCCAATAGAGGAAGAACGACGCTTCAGGACCCGGAGAAACATCAACATTCAGGTTTCTCCCAAGCCCAAAGATCTGACTGAATTGGATGATGAACTTCGTGGAAATTTTTCCGAAGAATCCGACCTCTGGACTATCAGTTGTGGTGTGTACAATGCAGCGAGAACTTTGGCAGATGCAAGCCGTAAAACAAAACCAACGGTTGATCATAAGACCAAAAGAAGAATGCATCAACTCAGCACAAAGATAGGCTGGGCTAGACAGTACGCGTCCCGCATTCAGTGTGTGATTGACTACATAACATCTGGCAGGAATTTCACTGCCAAGGTTCGACGGTTCGCGCGCGAACTGCGGATCCGTCATCACACAATCAACAAATCAAAGCTAATGACCATCAGACAGCATATTGTTGACAGAATACGAATACTATCTAACGCTAGGAGAAGTCTAGAACGGAGAGAGAGGTGGGTCAGAGAAAATCAACAATTTTCATCTGATCCATCTAAACTCTTCCAAGACCCTCCAATTACTGTCGACCATCCGCCCAAACCAGAGGAGGTCGGAGTATTTTGAAGAGAAGTCTACGAGGTCCAGCATCCACTTCAAGAAGACTCGAAGAACATAAATAGCTTCAAGCTATTACTACCGAGTAGGTATCACTACCGAGGAGGTGAAAAACGTATTAAGAGGCATGAAGAACTTTCCCGCTCCGGGACCAGATGGTATCAAGAACTTCTGGTGGAAGAAGTTTCCTTCAACCCACCAGCATCTGGCCCGAATTTTCACCTCATATCTAAAGTCGGAAGAGCCTATTCCGGAGTGGTTGGTGGAAGGGCGCACAGTGCTCCTGCCTAAGACGGGCAACTTAGCTGACCCTAAGAATTACAGGCCAATAACTTGTCTGAACACACTGTATAAGATCTTCACAGCCATCCTAAATGATAGGATTCTTCGGACAATTGAACCTGTGTGGCGAGAGATGTATGAACAACGTGGCTCGAAGAAAGGCGTAGCAGGATGTCGGGAGAACCTGCTCATCGATAGATGTGTCTGTAAAGATGCAGCATCCTATCAACGATCTCTATCGATGGCCTGGATAGATTACCGAAAAGCTTTTGATTCAACCTCCCATAGACTTATCATCTGTCTGTTGGAAAGCTTGAAGGTTCATCCACACATCGTGAGATGCATAGAGAGATTAATGCCGCTTTGGAAAACCAGATTTACCATCTTATCTGGAAAATATCGTGTGATCACTAACAGTGTCACCTTTCAGAGAGGTGTATTTCAGGGCGACACCATGAGCCCTCTCCTCTTTTGCCTCACATTATTGCCACTATCTCTCGCACTTCGCCATTCCGAAGGGTACCTCTGTGGCAAACCTGGAAATCGAAAGCATAAGGTAACTCATGTATTTTACATGGATGATCTTAAGCTCTATGCTAGAAATCAAGAGAAAATACATCTAGCTCTAAAAATTGTCACAGAGTACACTTAAGAGATTGGAATGGAGTTCGGGTTAGAGAAATGCGCCAAGGTTAATTTGAAGAAAGGAAAACTTAACGGCATCCTCGAAGATCCTGAACTTGTTGACAAAAGCGCTATACGACACCTTTGCGCTGGAGAGACCTATACCTACCTGGGCGTGCCACAAAGCCGCATTCAGGACGTAACATCTATAAAGGATACTCTCCGATGCAGATACAAACGTCTCCTCCGACAGATATAGTCTTCCGAACTGTCGGCGAGGAACAAAGTATCTGCAACGAACATGCTTGCCGTCCCAGTAGTACTCTATTCATTTGGAGTAGTTCCATGGACGAAGGACGAGCTGAGATCCCTCGATATCGGGTCCCGAAAGGTCATGCACATGAACAAAAGCATGCACCTTAAGTCTTCTGTTCCACGACTTTACATCTCACGCCGTCAAGGTGGTCGTGGAATACTGAATCTTGAATGTCTCCACAACAGGATTATTCTGGGTACAGCACATATTGTCGCAAATGGACAAGATCCTCTTCTTAAAATGGCCAGAAAACACGAAGAAGTAGGCAAAGGGGCGTTTCTTTACAAAGCAGCAGAAGAGGCTGCTGAAACACTCGGCCTTGACTTCAATATCAGGGGTGAGCGAAATGCATCAAATCTTATCCATCTTAAATACTCACTCCTGAAGGCCCGGATTAAGAAAGCACAGGAGAAAAACTTCCGCGAAGAGCTCCTCGACGAGAAGATGCACGGCATCTTCCACAGAAATGTGGAAGATCAGTCGATGTCGTATGAGCTGACGTTTGCTTTCCTTAGATCACCCGGATTGAAGTCGGGCACAGAGAACTTCATTTTGGCATGTCAAGATGGTGTAATTTCCACTCTAGCATACCGTTGCCACATTTTGAGCCACGATATTCCCGATGATAGCTGCAGAGCGTGTCATGAACACCCCGAGCATCTAGGACACATACTATCTAGTTGTCCAGCTCATGCGGGAACAACCTACATCCAAAGGCACAATGCGGCACTGAGAGTGCTTTATTACCATCTCTGTCACTCTTACGGCATTAGCCCAGATACCTCTCCGCTGAACGCCCCTAGAGAAATAGAGTCAATTGTCGAAAATGAGAAGAGCCGCATATATTGGAACTTCATATTCTCGACAATTGTTTCTGTTGCGCACTCGAGGCCTGACATGGTTCTTCTTGACTTCGAGAAACGAACCATGTTCGTCATCGAATTTTCGGCACCAGCGGACAAAAACGTCACAGCGAAGGAGAAAGAAAAGAAAGAAAGGTATAAAGACCTTATGAGGGAGTTGCAACGGTTATACCCGGAATATTCTGTTAAGCTAATCGTCCTGATCATTGGCGCTCTTGGAGGTGCCCAGTTTTGACTTGTTAATAGCCTGAAAAGCATCCCTGCGTGTCAACAAAATGCTCAGACACTTGCAGGGAGAATGCAGAAGGCGGTCGTCCTTGGGTCGCTCCGTGTCCTCAGGGTGCACGAGACTTTCGCAGGAGCGGGTGCAATTTTTCAGATTAGCACCCCGCTCCCGGCGAAATCCTGCGGTTGTCCTTATGACAAACTTTTAAATATATATATATATATATATATATATATATATATATATATGCAGGATTTCCAAAAAGTAACGAAACACCTAAATAATTTTCCAGGTAAAATATTTTTCGAAAAGGTTAAGCTCATTCTTGAAGTAACTTTCAACGAGGAATCCAGTGGTGACCTTGAATTTGACATTGATCTTGACCTTCAAGGTTATTCCAAGGCCAACTTTGTTTTTTTAATTAGAACCCCTATTTTGGACAACGGCAATCGAAAGAGTAGTAAATTTTGCGTTCAAACATGTACTTAGGTGATAGGTCAAGGACGACCTTGAAAATCACCTTGAAGGTCAAGCTCAAGGTCAAATTTGAGGTCACTACTGGATTCCTCGTTAAATGTTACTCCAATAATTACTTTGACGGTTTTCGTAAACACCTGAGCCGCAGCAGTACAGATTGGACCCGCCCCATACATGGGTCAAGCCTAATAACCTTCATCTGGAGTTCAAGATCACCCTTGACCCATGACCTGAGTACATGTTTGGACGCAAAATTTCCCGCTCTTCCGATTGCCGTCGTCAAGAATAGGGGTTCCCAATTAAAAAAAAAAAAGTTGGCCTTGAAATAACCTTGGAGGTTAAGCTCGAGGTCAAATTCAAGGTCACCACTGGATGCCTCGTTAAAAGTTACTCCAATAATGATCTCGTCATTTTTCGTAAACACCTGAGCCGCAGCAGTACAGATTGAACCTGCCCCATACATGGGTTAAGCCTAATAACCTTCATCTTGAGTTCAAGGTCACCCTTGACCCATGACCTAAGTACATTTTTGAACGTAAAATTTTCCGCTCTTTCGATTGCCGTTGTCAAAAATAGGGGTTTCCAATTGAAAAAACAAAGTTGGCCTTGAAATTACCTTGAAGTTCAAGCTCAAGGACAAATTCAAGGCCATCACTGGAGTCCTCGATGAAAGTTACTTAATGAATGACCTTAACCTTTTCGAAAAATATTTTACCTGGAAAATTATTATATTTTTTAAACATTTATAATCATGTAATAAAAGCATGAAAAAAAAATAATACAAACAGAATTTCAAATCTCAGAATGTAGATCCAAATATTAAATGTTACTACTGTTCAGCAGCATGTTTCCGCGACTTTATTGGCATTATTACTCACTATTCCTCTTATCATTACTAACAAAAGTTTGGGCTGAATATTTGGAAACAGCGTTATGTTTTTTTATTATTTTGTCCCCTTCGCCTATGCAATATAATGCAAGAGTCAGCCATCCTGATCAGAGCACCACCTTTTGAATGAGTTCACTGGCCCGGTTGCTGACGAAATCTACTATTACTACATGCACTTACAGGGTCGGTGCATGGGGCTGACTTGAGCAGAGGTAAACAGGTTATGTTCTCAATAAATCAAGAAAAATTTTCTTGCTAGTGTTGCCAATCTAAATACCAGCTGATCATGGCTGAGAGAGTGGAGTGGCTGCCGCATTTACTCGAACGATGAAAATTACCGACTCAGCACTTCATCATCTGAAATAAGTTTCCGCTAATATTTAGAAAATACATTCATTATTAGGAAGATCAAATAATTAATAATAATTGTACCTGATATATGTTTATTAATCTTTCTTGTATGTTCGAATACAATTTTTCAAATTATTTCTAAATTTCGCCAATTTGTTTATCGTACCGGCCCACACCGGCCCATATGATGACGGCCCAAACGGGACACTTCCCACATTACCAATTGAAGCCTGATACTGAATATTCTTCTTATTCAGAAACTCTTAAGTAAAAAATGTCAATCCTAATTAGAAAAAGAAGAAATTCTCCAATTTTCAAATATTTGAAGTTTTTTACATTCTCATCATAATGAGAAGGTATTGATTTTATGTGAAAAATGTCTTTCGTGGATTTCATCAAATGTCGACGTTTTGAGGCCCCCTGAGTCAGAAAAAATGGTTTTTACGTCGGTGTCTGTCTGTCTGTCGTTGTCGTCGTTGTCGTCGTTGTCGTCGTCGTTGTCGTTGTCGTCGTCTGTATATCGGATAACTTTTGAAAGACTAATCGGATTGGATTGTGCTTTCGCACACAGTTTTTGGGACCAAAAAGAGAGATCGAGTTCGTTAACCAGCCATTTTCGATGAAAATTAAAAAAGTTAGGACATTATAAAAAAATTTTAGACCATTTTTTTCAAAATTTGAAAATCATATGTACGGCCGCTTATAGTCATCGAAAATTCAAACAATTTATTCCCATGACATTTTTCGATAAAATCAAAATTTTCAGAGTTACGGCATTTTCAAAATCCAAAAAAAGAAACGAAAATTAACATTTTCAGCCAAACAACGCACTATACGAAAAAAAGTCAAAACAAGAAAAGTGTTTCTTTTTCAACGCCCTACAAGATTATCATAACGACTTTTTGAATTTTCTCGAAAAATCGAAAATTCACATTTTTATTGAACAAAAAATAATTAAAAATCCAAAAATTCAATTTTACGGCAAAAATATGCAAGATACGACAAATGACGATGAAACAAAATTTGTGCGTAAAAACAAAAAAAAAAAAAAAGAGTTATTGGCTCGTCGTTTAGAGGTTGGCCGGGAATTAGCCGATCGAAACATGGGAACTTCTACCTAATACAACGCTGCTGAGGGCTGGTGAACTTCTCAGAATAAGACGTCAACCAATTGTGAGTCTCTCGGTTTCCATTCCTTGCACCCCCCCCCCCCCCCTCCCCCACCTTAATATAAAAAGGGTGCTAAAAAATTCTGGGGATCCAACAAGAAAAAGCTATAACAGGGAAAAGTTAGTTAGCTTATGCTTAGAAAAGGACGTATTTATTACAAATACTTGGTTTATACATATAATGATCCACATTTACACCTGGCGTAAAGAAAATAGCCACATTATAATTGACACCGTTATTGTGGATACAAGACAAGAGAACTCGTCAAAGATACAAGAGTCATGAGGAGCTCTGAATGTAATACTGACCATCACCTTCTAGTCTCCAAAATGAGCTTAGGGCGGGGATGGAGAAGAAATAGAACCAAACAAACGAAACAAACGCGAAACAAGATAAAAAGTTTACAGAAACCGGGATATTCGAAGATACATAAGAAGCCATAGAAACACGAGAGCTCGCATGAAAAAATGCATGGACGTGAAGGAAGGTATAGAAGTATGCGAGGACAGAAAAGTGTGGCGACAAATAGTTTATAAAAAGAATGTGAGTAGAGTGTATGACGCTTGAAACGAAAGACCTTAGACACTTATAGGCCCAAGTGAGGGACCGCACACACAATAATTTTTTGAGGCTCTTCACTTGGGGTGGTCACTAGAGAGATTGATCAGCCACCTGGGTCGGAGCAATGTTGCGGGACGAACGTGTTATTTAAATAAATAACACGCAAATTCTAGATCCATCTAAAACATGTATATCTCCTTCCCCACATTACTATTTTCCAACCGTGCGATTCACGCCTACCCCGAAAGGGAAATGGCCTAATGGTATAATAATAATTAATGTTCATGGTACTTGAAAATTCGAACAATTTATTCTATTTTTACATTCTCATCCAGAGAAGGTATTAGATTTGTGTAAAATTTGACCCCTCCCCCCATTTGTGTCAAATGTCCATTTTTCAATAATCATTCAAAAATGTATCATATATATGTTCCAAAAACAACTTAGATACTTTTTTTGGCCCCTTTTCAGATAGTTGGAAGAAATCTTTCTGATTGTATAATTTATTTTTTATTAGACAGATACGAAAATGTACGCCGAAGTGAAGGAAGTTCCTTCTTCATTTTAAAGCAAATACAAATTTAATAATTTTTATTTGAAGAACATTGAACATAAAATATTGTCATTGCGAACCGCGACAACCAAATGGCGCGCCGTGATCGCGATCAAACTTTTGAGTTTACATTAAACGATGAACAGAAACGAGCGTGGCGCAAGACTTACATGCTTTGTAAACGAAATATCGAGCGCGAAGCGCGAGTGTCTTGATGAGAATGTATTCCTTAAGGTCGATAGAACCTTAAGTAAATTAGTTCCTCTTTCTATGTAAAGTTAACATAATTAAACCAAACGCAGGTCATAACGATGAAGCTAACTAAGAGAGCATTAGCCCGCCAAGCGCGCAATAGTAAGCACATGAAGTGCGAAAACCAAGATGAACCGAGCTTAAAGCGTCAGGCAAATGTGTCCGAGCGCGTAGCGCGAGGTGAATATATTATCGAGCGCGAAGCGCGAGATAAACATATCATCGAGCGCGAAGCGCGAGATACAACAGGTGCGCGCCCTAGGCGCGCTCAAACTAGCGAGCCGCGCGCGAAGCGCGCGATGAGAATGTGCCCGCGAAGCGGGCAGATTTTTTTCTTGTCGAATATAATGTTTCCTCGCTATTAGAATTTCCTCAACTTCCGGTGCCCCATGCCAATGCGCTAAAACCGGAGTTTATAAGGTTCATGTAAAAATCCTCTCAAACGAGTGTTTTCCTAATTCACAATACATACGCGTCTGAAACTTTTTACAAACAATTTTCGTGGCTTAAGGAAAGTTTGCCTGTAAAAAATGTTATACTTCCTCTTCATTTTTTCGATATTGATGTAAAATACAAATTCTAAAGAGAGAATGTGAAAGGGAAGGTTTGCTCATGGCCCATATTTCTCTATCTATTCTTAAGAACCTGCGCATATCTGCGCACTTTCGTTTCTCCCTGCATGACAACGTTGTCCAGGCGATCGATGTCTTATTTCCCGGCGTTACGCGACCAATAATGATACTCGCTTTAACGTCTATGGTTTACATAGAGTTAACACTGTCTAACAAAATGAGGTCTAAGTAACTGAGGTGGATTTTTTTAAATAAAATACGGTGTACTGAAAAATAATATTGTAATTTATATGAGCACTTTACGCGCCAATCTATGACCCGTTATAAATAATTGTTTACGATGATTCGGTGCTAAACAGCCCTTTTAGGACCTACAAACTTTTGAACGAAGATTACCTACTGTTCATTTAACATAACCATTTTCACTTTCTAATTATTTATACTTCCCCACTATATTTTTTTATAAAACATGGCTTTTACATCACGTCTATGATACGTGCACTGTTAGAAATCTTCTGAAATTTCAGTCAGTTTTTAATTACTCATGTCACAGAAATTTCATAAATTTGGCTTTGAAAATTAATTTGAGACCACACTCATTAATTTTCAGTGACACGAAACTTAATTGTAAAGCAAAAGGTATTGAAATTTCATAAAATTGACTCTGAAACCTGTTTGTTTGTTTATTCATTCAAATGCCCGTGGTTATACCATGAGTGGGCAACCAAGAAATATACATAATTACATACATTTTAACTTTAGATTTTTAAATATAATGGTATTTTTCCGATGTCGTCGTGTGTTTATTGAAATTGAAAAACTCGCGTGAAAGATATAAAATATAAGAGATATACACTATATAATAATCAAAATACAATAAGTGAGGAGCTGAAGATACAATATTGAGCGGTATTCGTCATGTCCAAGATGTAAAGATAAAACGATGGGAATACATCAAAATTAATAATTTGAAGATACAAATATTTCGCATTATCTGTCATGTACTTATGGTGTAAAGCGTGAGTCTAAAATATATCGAAGTAGGTTGTCCATGAATGTCTTTTCGGTAATGTTTATGATATCAATTAAGCTTTCAGCTCTTAGATGCATTAAGTTTAGATGATTACTCATTACATAAATAGGTGAATTGAAACCTATAGAAGAATTGGGTAACGGTATGTAGAATGGTACATCTCGTCTGGTTGATTGTCTAGGCACTTTGAATTGGAGACAGCCCAATAAGAAGGGTGAGTCTATCTGATTTCTAATAAGCTTGAATAAGAAGTAACAACAGGCATATACTCGACGTTCGTCCAGTGTTAGGTAGTTACATTTTTTGCACATTTCTTGATAGTCTGAACCTCGCGTGGGATACACGCCTTCATTTTTTAAAATAAGATATTTTAAAAATCTTTTTTCGATTGTTTCCAATTCATTCCCATACTTTCGAAACATCGGGTTCCAAACTTGCGCAGCGTATTCAAGTCGCGATCGTACGAAGGTATTAAACAGGGTTGTTAGAGTATTCGGATTTTTAAAATTCTTGCAAGATTTGATTACAAATCCTAAGGCTTTGGCTGCTGCGGCAGCAATGAAACGAGTATGCTCGATAAAGGATAAACGATCGTCGAATAAGATGCCTAGATCGCGCAATTTATTTACCCTTGGCAACGCTGTTTCCCCAATTTTATACTCAAAACGTATGAGTGACTCCCTTCTATGAAAAGACATTACATTGCACTTCTTAGCATTGATTGTTAAACGGTTCTCTTCGCACCATTTGACCATGATGTTTAAATCTTTCTGAAGAATTTCAGCATCGTTTAAATTTATTATTATCCTAAAAATTTTAATGTCGTCGGCGAAGATCAGAATAAACGATTTAATGTTTTCAGCTACATCGTTAATGTATACAATGAAAATCGGAGACCCTAGGGTTGACCCTTGAGGTACTCCAGATGAAGGTGTATAAGAATCTGATGCAGTTCCAGCATGTTGAACTCTATGTTCCCTATTCTCTAGATAGTTTGACAATAGGATTGCTAAGTTTGTCGGTAAATATGTCGCAGCTAGTTTTCTTTTAGTAATCTCGTGGTCTATTTTGTCAAATGCCTTTGATAAGTCTGCGAAAATGACATCTACTTGATTCTCTCTTTGTATAGCCGAATTAATAAATTCTTTGAAGCAAGTTAAATTAGTTATGCATGATCGCTTGGGCATGAAACCGTGTTGAAATTCTGAAATAATTGGAGATATATACCTTTGGACATCTTCCTTCACAGACATTTCAAAGGCCTTCGCAAAGTTTGATATGATAGATATTGGTCGATAATTAGTTAGATCAGACTTATTACCTGCTTTATATACCGGTACAACTTTGGTTGATTTCCACCTCAAGGGAAATTTACCTGTTATTAGTGCTAGGTTATAAATTTTTTGCAAAGGTTCGGCTAGAGCACTTGCGCAGTCCTTAGTAATAAAACTGGGTATTCCATCAACTCCCGAGGTCACCTTCGCTTTAAAGTTTCAAGCTGCTTTTTTACTTTCTTGGTTGTTAGGAGGTAAGTTTCTAATATGCAGTTATTATGGAATGTATTCAATTTACACCCGATCTCGCGATTACAGGCCTACAAAAATCGATGAAATACCACACCCCTAGACCGGACCTAGTGTCCCCGAAGGAATTTGACGCGCTGAATCCGAATCTGAACTCAGAATTGCTCCATCACCCTAGGTTTCCGAGATATCCTAACCTAAAAGTGCAAAAAACACGGTTTTTTGCAATGTTTGAGCTTCGCTCACATTGAGCATTTTTATTATATTGCAAATCTGGGCACGGTATCAGAAAGCTACTATCCTCTACTTTAGAAACCACTACCCGTTTTTTTAAACGGATTTTTACAAGCCGATATATCGTTCTTTGAATTTTAGAAACTTCAAGTTTCAGATGATACTGAAATACATGAGAAAAAATATCTGCGAGGTTCAACAATAAACTATCACTTGATCTTTCACGTGTGAAGTCTATTTTATAATGTGATACGTCCAGGTGGCACTTTACACGTGTACACGTACACGTGTACGCCTGGTAAAAAGACTTGCCAACTATTCTGAAAAGGACTGTCGGAGAGAGAATAGCCGCTGGAGACAAACACCTGGTAAAAAGGCTCGCCAACTATTCTGAAAAGGACTGTCGGAGAGAGAACAGCCACTGGAGACAAACACCTGGTAAAATGACTCGCCAACTATTCTGAAAAGGACTGTCGGAGGAAGAATAGCCGCTGGAGACAAACACCTGGTGAAAAGACTCGCCAACTATTCTGAAAAGGACTGTCGGAGAAAGAATAGCCGCTGGAGACAAACACCTGAAAATATTTCTGGCCAACTTTATTCTGAAAAGGACAGTCGGAGAGAAAACAGCCGCTGGAGACAAACACCTGGTAAAAAGACTCGCCAACTATTCTGAAAAGGACTGTCGGAGAGAGAATAGCCGCTGGAGACAAAAACCTGGTAAAAAGACTCGCCAACTCTATTCTTCAAAGGACTGTCGGAGAAATAATAGCCGCTAGAAGTGCTGTTGCGTTGCATTCTTAGGTTAATCTTTCTGGGGATTACGGCTTGCAGGTTATTACGATCTCGGGTTAACCTTCCTGGGGTTCGAGTAAAAGATCAAGTGATAGTTTATTGTTAAATCTCGCAGATATTTTTTCTCACGTATTTCAGTATCATCTGAAACTTGATGTTTCTAAAATTCAAAGAACGATATATCGGCTTGTAAAAATCCGTTTAAAAAAAACGGCTCGTGGTTTTTAAAGAAGAGGATAGTAGCTTTCTGATGCTGTGCCCAGATTTGCAATATAATAAAAATTCTCGATGTGAGCAAAGCTCAAAGATAGCAAAAAACCGTGTTTTTTGCACTTTTAGGTTAGGATATCTCGGAAACCTAGGGTGATGGAGCAATTCTGAGCTCAGATTCGGATTCAGCGCATCAAATTCCTTCGGGTACACTAGGTCCGGTCTGTGGGTGTGAAAATGTGTTGGCCTGTCATATTCTTTTGATTTTTTGTATTATATACACTGGCAAAATACTTCGCAAAAGCTTTAATTATATTGATTTTATCTTTAATTACCTCTCCTTCACTGACAATTTCGTTTGGATTGAATTTCTTTTCAATTCCTTGTACATAAAATATTATTGGTGGTTGAATAAATTTCACTGTGGTTTACGTAAATTTTATAAATAATTAAACATGCATTGAAAATAAAGTAAATTTTTTTTTTAAATTTAATAAACCTAAATGAAAATATGAACGAAATTCAAGAATAATTCATGAATTTAAATTTAGAATTTTTGTATGTGATATACATTGAATATCCATAGGATATTCATGAACATTTACAATAAATTCAATGAAATACCTCTTAAAATAATTGTAAAACTGACATTGCAATTTCAATAAGGCTATTTAAATTTCAGTGTTGCATGAAATTACAATTAGTTTTTCTCTAAATGTGGTGTAAAAAGCTTCACTAACATTTTCATGAAATTTCATGAACTTACTTCCAACAGTGTGGGGCAGAATACCAAAAGTGTTCCCACCTAAAATTATTCTTTTCTATTATCGGGTTGAAACTTCACCAAATTGAAGTTCTAGTAGACCTATATTAATTCACCAAACCATAGGTCCATTTATCAACCGTTTGTCACTATACACACTGTTAGAAGTAAGTTCATGAAATATCCTATGGATATTCAACGTATATCACATACAAAAATTCTAAATTTGATTTCATGAATTATTTTTGAATTTTGATCATATTTTCATTTAGGTTTATTAAAGTTAATAAAAAAGGTTAGTTTATTTTCAATACATGTTTAATTGTTTATAACATTTACTTAAACCACAGTAAAATGTATTCAGCCACCAGTAATATTTTATGTACAAGCAATTGAAACAGCTTTCAGAGTCAATTTTATGAAATTTCAATAACTTTTGCTTCAAAATTAAGTTTCCTGATACTGAAAATTGATGAATATGGTCTCAAATTAATTTTCAAAGCCAAATTTATGAAATTTCTGTGACATAAGTCATTGTAAACTCAATGAAATTTCCGGAAATTTCTAAAAGTGGCAGGGGCCTGAAGTTTTCACTTTTTCAGTTGCGTTTTCACCTTCACGTTAGCGTAAATTCTGTTGGGATTATCTGATTGGACTTTTTTGTAGTGTTTTTGAAAGCTCTTTTCATGTACTTCAATACTATCATATAAATTGTACTTCATTACCAATTTTGATTTTTTTTTTTTAAATCGACAACGGCGATACCACGCTGAAAACACCAGTTCCCGTAAGATCACTATAGTTAAGCAGCGTTGGGCGCGGTTAGTACTTGGATGGGTGACCGTTCGGGAATTTTGCGTGGTGTTGGCCCGTCGTGAGTGTGGTGGACCCACACTGGTAGTATTTATCCACCTAGAAACACTACTCGAATCGGGTAGTGAGGCAATGAACTTTCGAGTTCGAACTGCTAATCAATTTTTTTTTTTTTTTTTTTTTTTTTAATCGACGCCTTCATTCAATAAAGTCTATGTGCTAACAGCGCCGTGTATGAGACTATTCCCTATGCTTATGAACAGCGCATAGTCTCATACACGTTGCTATCAGCAGATATACTCATATTGAACGGAGGCGTTGAAATCAAAATTAAAATTGATTTTTTGAAAAAACATCATATTTTTGAAATTTTTTTTCTTTTTTTTTAAATAGCCTTTTTTACACTCTTTAAAGTCATGTGGAAGAAAAAGTGGGCTGGAAGTAATTTCATGGTCAAATTGAGATTTTCACGCGCGTGGGACAAATACTGTTGAGTCTAACTTGCTTCTAAGCTTACATTCAATTATTTTGCGATGATTTTTGGTATGTGTGTATATTATATAATCATAACGTGATGTTCTCGAGCGAAAAATTCTCTAGACTATAATTGAAGGGCCGGATCGAAGAATGGGACGTGCCCGTGTTTACATTTAAAAAAAAGGTACAAATCTTTGATTCTCAGAGAACTTCCCGCGAGAAAGTTGTTCCGTAGGGAGTAACGAATAAATCTGCGCAAGCAGAATATCATTTCGTTTTATATATCACAAGATATCATGAGCTTAGTAAAACCAAATAATCCGCGTTGAGGAAACAGTCGCTGTTACGGCAAAGATTGTGTATGGAAAATGTTGAAAATTTTCGTTTTACCAAGCTCGTGATATCTTGTGATATACAAAACGAAATAATATGCTGCTTGCGTGGATTTATTCGTTAATCCCTACGTAAATACTTTCTGTCTGCAAGTTCTCTGAGAATCAAAGATTTGTTCCTTTTTTTCAATGTAAACACAGGCGAACGGGATATGCGGGGATTGTCGGAAGATTGCAAAACGTTCAGGGGCACTTTCAAGCGATCACGCACACGTCCCATTCTTCGGCCGACCCTTCAATTTGGCCAAGTTATAACCCGATCAGAAAAAACAATAATTTTAGGTTTTAACACTTGATGTATTATGCCCCGCATATAAATTTAAGTCTGGAAAACAATATAAATTAGCTCAGATAATAAGCTTTCGCATTTCTGTATCGCTATGTTGTGAAAATTTATATATTGGGCAAATTAAAAACATTCTTCAACTAATAATAAAAAAAATCAGACTAAAAAACTTATGAAAAAATGTAACAAATATGAAACAAAAAATTTAAATAATGCTCCGGGTTGCAGATAGAGAGCCCCTGTACCAAGAGTTTCTGTTGAATTTTGTTACAATAATTAATAAGCAGTCGCAGACAATTGTCCAGAGATGATCCCGAAGAAATTAACCCCCAAAAGCTGTACAATGATGGACGAATCCTTTTCCCTAGCTACTCGCAGAAACTACCGTGATAACACCAAACATAGTTGCAGTATGTGCGGTTTAATAGAATAGAAAACGCAGGGCTCCTGAAAATGGGCCCACAACAATGCCGGCAAAATCTCAATACTTTTGAGTGGACGGATCGACTCAGGGACGCCCTGCTGGAATATTACGATATGCTCCAGTATGGCCCCTAACCGAGAAGGTCATATGGCGCGTCTGTACGCTCTATGCTGCGTGAAACACCCAGAGCACTAACCGTGGCCGTGGGGAGGCATCTAATAGAGGAAGAGCGATGCTTTAGATTCAGAAGAAACAGCAACATCCAGGTTTCTTTCAAGCCCAAAGATCTAATTGAACTGGATGACGAGCTTTGTGGAAATTTTCCCGAAGAGTCCGCCCTCTGAACTATCAATTGTAGTATGTATAACGCAGCGAGAACTTTTGCGTATGCGAACCGTCGAACAAAACCAACGACTGATCATAAGACCGAAATACGAATTCATCAACTCAGCACAAAGTTGAGCTGGGCAAGATAATACGCGTCCCGTATTCAGTGTTGCTTAATTACATAACGTCTGGCAGGGAATTCACAGCCAGTGTCCAACAGTTTGCGCGCGAACTGCGGATTCGTCATTATACACTCAACAAGTCAAAGCTGTCGACCATCAGGCAGCATATTGTTGAGAGAATACGGATACTATCTGACGCTAGGAGAATTCTAGGGCGAAGAAAGAGGTGGGAAAGTATCTTGACTCTTTCAAGACCCTCGTGTTACTGTCAACCACCCACCCAAACCAGAGGAGGTCGAGACGTTTTGAAGAGAAGTCTGCGAAGTCCAGAATACACTGAATAAAGACGCAAAGAACATAAATAGCTTCGAGAAGCTGTACAGTGCCCTCATAACACTTGAGGAAGAAGGCCCACCTATCACTACCGAGGAGGTAAAAAAAGATATACGAGGCACGAAGAACTATTCCGCCCCGAGATAAGATGGGATCGAAACCTTCTAGCGTAAGAAGTTTCCTTTAACCCACCAGCATCTGGCCCGAACTTTCACCTCATATGTAAAGTCGAATGATCCTATACCAGGGTGGTTTTTGGAAGGACAAACAGTGCTCCTCAAAGGAATGCGTAGCAGGATGTGGGGAGAACCTGCTCGTCGATAGATGTATCTGCAAAGACGCAGCTACCCACCAGCGCTTCCTATCGATGGCCTGGACGCTGTCAAGGTGGTCACGGAATACTGAATCTTGAATGTCTTCACAACAGGATTATTCTGAGTACAGTAAGTGAAGTCGTAAGTGGACGAGACCCTCTTTTTAAAATAGTCAGGAAACACGAAGAAGTGGGCAAAGGAGCGTTTCTGTACAAATCAGCGGAGAAAGCTGCTGAAACACTTGGCCTTAACTTCAATATCAGGTGTGAGCAAAATGCATTAGGCATTATACATCTTCAGTACTTACTTCTGAAAGCCCGTATCAGCAAAGCACAGGAGGAAAACTTCTGCGAACAGCTCCTCGACCAGAGGATGCACGGCATCTTCCATAGAAATGTGAAAGATTAGTCGATGTCGTATGAACTAATATTTGCTTTCCTCAAATCACCCGGATCGAAGTCGGGCACGGAAGGTTTCATTTTCGCGTGTCAAGACGGTATCATTTCCACTTTAGCAGACCGTCACCACAGTTTGAGCTAAGAATTTCTTGATGATAGCTGTAAAGCATGTGATGCACGTCCTGGACACCTAGGACACATACTATCAAATTGTCCAGCTAAAGCGGGAAGGACGTACATCCAAGGGCACGATGCGGCACTAAGATTGCTTCATTACCATTTATGTCACTCTTACGGCATTAGCCCTGACACCACAACGCCAAACGCTCCTAGGGTCGCCCAGATAACAAAATGCCTGCACACTGCGAGCGTTATGGGTCGCACGCGTGCGGATGAGGCCACATTACGTGAGTTCATATTACCACGCAGATGTGTCTTCCATATGGTCGCATACATTTCGCACTTCGTGCGGGTAAAATACGAGCACGTGAACCGCTTAAAATGATTGTCAAAATAATAGTTGAAAATATGAAAATGATAACTTGATAAATACCATCTGAACTTGGAACTGAATAATAATTAATAAAAAGAATATGATTTTTCGAGCCAAACACAAATGTGAACAATACTCTCCACTAGTAAAGAATTTAGGTCATATTATTTGTTTATGTACACCACAGAAGTAAAATTAATAGGTGGTATAATCCCTCAAACACGTACTAAGAAATCAATAAATTGAATACTCATTACAGATATGAAATTATCACAGCGCAAAAAACCGAAAAACCGACGCCAGACAAATGAAAAACACGTGCGATGTAGCCCGCCATCAGTGAAGTGTAAGGCTGGTGAGGGGCTGAGGTGTTCGGTCCATTGGCCGCTGCTGCTGACGTCAAATCAACATGGAGTACGTGACTGGAGGGAAAATTTCAAAGATCTATTCAATGAAATGATAAAATCGATATTTTTCATATTGATTTTAATATTTTATTCAACAGATATTGAAAAATAAAAACTAATTTCCATGATAGTTTTTCATACTGTATAATTCAATGAAAAATTATTTTTCAGAAAAATACTGAAGAATAAATTTATGTCCTGTACATTGTTAATATTAACAATTTTACCCATTGAAAATATTTTCAATTTATTCATTTATACTGTTGATTTATCAATAAGAAATTGTAGGGATGCATGCATGCATCATACTCTCATTGTGCTCGCACTTGATGCTCGCACGTGTGCGAGCACTTTGCGACTCCTTGCACTCGCACTTAAGTTCCTATCACGCACGGTGTGTTGAGAACGCAGCATTTGTGCACGCACGACGCGACGTGAGACTCACCGCGTGTAAGTAAAGTGCGACGCGCGATTGTTATCTGGGCAAAAATGAAAAGTGTGGCATGTACTGAAACTTCATATTCTCGATAATGATTTCTGTCGTGCACTCAAGACCTGACATAGCTCTCTTTGGCTTCGAGAAACGAACCCTGTTCGTTATGGAATTTTCTTCACCAGCCGAAACTGAATATTTCGGTTAAAACTGTCGTAAATCCCTTAAAAGGTCTTTATACCTCTCTTCCTTTATATTCTCCTTGGCCGTAATGTATTTGTTAGCTGGTGCCAAAAATTCGACAACGAACATAGCTTGCTTCTCGAAGTCAAGGAGAACTATATCAGGCCTTGAGTGCGCAACAGAAACAATTCTCGAGGATATGAAGTTCCAGTATATGCGTCACTTCTCATTTTCTATAATTGACTCTATTTCCCTAGGAGCGTTTAGCGGAGCGATCTTAGGGATAATGCCGTTAGAGTGACAGAGACATGGGATCGACAACTAGATAGTATGTGTCCGAGATGCTCTGGATGTGAATGACACGCTGTGCAGCTATCATCGGGAATGTTTTGTTTTAAAATGTGGTGACGGTATGCTAGAGTTAAAATGGCACCGTCCTGACATGCCAAAATAAAACCTTCTGTGCCCGACTTCAATCCGGGTGATTTAAGGAAAGCAAACGTTAGCTCGGGCGTTAGCACACCTGACATCGACTGATCCTCCAGATTTCTGTGAAAAATTCCATGCATCCTCTTGTCGAGAAGCTATTCTCTGAAGTTTTTTTCCTGTGCTTTCTCAATCCGGGCATTCAGGAGTCAGTGCTCGAGGTGGATAAGATTTGATGCATTTTGTCTACCCCTGATATTAAAGTCAAGGCCGAGCGTTTCAGCAGCCTCCGCCGCTGCTTTGTACAGAAACGCCCATTTGTCCACCTCTTCGTGTTTCCTGACCATTTTAAGAAAAAGGTCTTGTCCATTTGCGACTATATGTGCTGTACCCAGAGTAAACCTATTTTTAAGACATTCAAGATTTAACATTATTACGCGAGCACATTGACGGCGTGAGATGTAGAGTCGCGGATCAGAAGACTTGAGGTGCATGCTTCTGCTCATGTACATAACCTCTCGTAACCCTATATCAAGGAATCTGAGCTAGCCCTTCGTCCATGGAACAACTCCTAATGAATAGGGTACTACCGGGACGGCAAGCATGTTCGTTGCACATAAATTGTTCCTCGCCAACAGTTCAGAAGACCAAATCTGCCAGATGAGACGTTTGTACCTGCCTCGGAGAGTAGTCTTTATTGATGTCACGTCCCGAAAAAGGCTCTGTGGCACGCCCAGATATGTATAGGTCTCTCAAGTGCTAAGTTGTCGTACAGCGCTTCTGTCGACGAGCTCAGAATATTCGGGGATGCCATTAAGTTTTCCTCGCTACAAATAAACCTTGGCCCATTTGTCTAACTCAAATTCCATTCCAAGCTCCTAAGTGTATTCTTTGACAATTTCTAGAGCTAGGTGTAGTTGCTTTTTATTTTCGTCATAGGTCTTAAGAGCATCCATGTAAAATATATGAGTCACCTTATGCTTTCGATTTCCAGGTTTGCCGCAGAAGTCACCTTCGGATTGACGGTGTTAGTTTTCACACGATGTTTTCCAGATGAGATAGTGAATCTGGTTTTCCGAAGCGGCACCAATCACTCTATGCACCTCACGGTGTTGCGGATGAACCTTTCAGCTTTCCAACAGACAGATGATAAGTCTGTGGGAGGTTAAATTGAAAGCTTTCCGCTAAGCAATCCAGGCCATCGATAGGAAGCGCCGGTAGGCTGCAGACAAATCTAGCGATGAGCAGGTTCTGTCGACATCCTGCTACGCCTTTTTTTCAGCCGCGTTGCTCATACATTTCTCGCCACTGAGTTCCGATTGTCCGAACAATACTATCATTTAGAATAGTTGTGAAGATCTTATATAGTGTGTTCAGACAAGTGATTGGCCTGTAATTCTCCGGGTCAGCTAAGTTGCCCATCTTTGAAAGAAGTACTGTGCGCCCTTCCTTCAAACACTCCGGAATAGGCTAGTCGGACTTTGGATATGAGGAGTGGATAGCGCACACATTAAGAAATTGGGAGTGGGGGGTCCGCCATGGATGGTTCTTTGGGAAATTTGGAGTGGATTCACTATGGCGCACACTTTGGTAAATTTGGAGTGGGGGTTCCGACATTACTGGAGTAGAAAAATTTTGTTATAAAAATGAATTATTTCTAAAAATCGCCAATGAAAATTATTTCAGACAAATAGTGTAAGACAATAAATTTCTTTAATGTTGGACTTTGAAAAATAGAGTGGCTTATGTCTAACTTAACCTCTTAATCGAAATTTCGATAAGTAGCTAAAGCTGAAGGACAGGTGAAATTATTAAAACATATTTTTCTTGGTTACATGTGTTTTTGATTTATTTTTGTTCAAAAAAAGTGACATCTAGTTTCTTAATTCTAAGGATATAGATATAGGTACCTGAAAAACGTAATCAAAAAATTATATCTGAATTCTCAAATCTATTTTATAAATAAGAGCATAATTGTTACGTAGCGAAATGATTCATTACAAATACCAGAGGTGTTCAAACGAAGAGAAATGGCTAAATTCGACGATTTACAACTAACTATTCCACATGAGATAAGAGAACATAAGTTATAACCTATACAATATATATATATATATATATATATATATATATATATATATATATGTATAATATATATAATATATAATATTTACTAAAGGCTTGAAGTAGCGAGTTTCGACGAACATGATTGTACACATGAACCTAACCGATTTTTATTTCGTAGTGAGCAAACACATCTGCCACCGTGTTTAGAGTCTGGAGCTTCAACTCATTTTAGTTTATACTTATCTGAGAGTCTTTTGTGAAAATTTACCACAATGCGATCATTATCTAATATATTATCTGCAAAAATGTCAGTAAAATGGCGCAAAGTACTATCATTACACATATGATGAAGAAACATAATACAATGCTGACCACATACATTTAAAGAGGTGCTCTGTAGTTGTTTGGTGTTCCATCTGTAGAGGCTGGAGTTTCTACGTAGACGATGGAGATGTTGAGGAATGAGAGGCGGTATCCCATAACTGTCACAGTAGGTCCCTCCACCGGTTCCGCCGACATGTATTCCAACCCAGTGGGAACCAGGCTGCGTGCGGTCATCAGTGTTAACGGCTCTTGCAGCCGGCCTTGTCCAGGTTTTAGGAATTTGATCTGCTGGGTATACACCAATCGTCGGCACTTGAAAAACCTGAAGAGTCTGCAATATCTCCAGACTGTTCATGTTTAATGCCCACATTTTGGTAAGCACAAGGCTTAGAATCAGATGTTTGATTCGAAGATTCAGTCTTGAGCTCAAGCTTCCGTACGTTGACTTCCTGTTTGGCAGTTTACAGAGAATTTCTTCTTGTCGTTGTCTTCGAAGCCAATGGCGAAGTTTCACGGCATTGTTGAGATCACATCTAAATATTTCCCTCTTTATAAATCCATGGTGAAAGCAGAAATCTTTCTTGTCTTCGACCTTTTAGAAGCTTGGGCAGCTTACGTATTCAAAATTGATGATTTGTCTGCTGGTGATTTTTTGCAGAAGCGAGGCTTTTTGCCGCCCATGTGAGTAAATCTGTGCTGCAGTTTTCGCAACCTCTCGCAGGTTTGAATATAAAAACTTCAGTGGGATATCTCCATCAAGCTATTTCAATTCGATGATAGAAACAGGTTAGCCAGTTTTTTGTGATTCCGAACTTTCAGGAAGTTAAGAGAAGAGATATGGTGCCCCAACAATCCAATGGGCTATGTATTTATGATCAACAGCAACGAAAGCCACTTACTATGGTACAAACTGATCACCTATATCTCGAAAGCCCTGTACCTCGATTAAATAGTCAATTTTCTCAGTGAACAGTAAAGGTGAGCAACTGAGCAGAGCGTCTTATATACGCTGGTACATATTTGTCGCTTTTCCCCCTCCATTTTCAACTCATCGTGGAAACCGGCTATGTTGAACACGTTTATGCAGGTCTGTGCAGGTTTTAACCGCTATAATCTACTATAAACTGTCTGTTTGCGTCAATTTCCAAGACATTGTTGTATTCAGCGTACACTATACAATCATCAGTTTGCCGTAGTGCTTCTTCTACACGAAGTTCAATTCGAAGGCTGCCATATTTAACGAGATTCCCGTATGAATGATCATTTGCAGGAAGATCAGGAGTCAGATCAAATGCAAAGAGGCAGTATCCGTTAGCGTAGTCAAAACGATCAATATTATTTCCCTCGTTCAGAGAATGAATTCCCGTTACGGAAAACAGAGTATGGAAAGCTTCAATGTATAGTTTTCCTTTCGGGAAATCTGGTTGCAAAGGCTTTGACGGGATTTGCATATCATCCACGTAGAGAAAGAAATGATTGATGTTGAAGTGCTTTAAATTGTGGGGGTTTATATCTCTGTGACCGTTGAATGAGTCATTTTCAATGACAATAACATGCTTTTGCGTGTGCAAGCAGAATTCCAGGGCTGACTCTTGCACGCCGTATAAGAAGAGATGCTTCTTCAATATGGAGATAAGCCTGATCACTAGGATCCATGAGGCAGAAAGCATCCTTGGAATGCACCAGTCGAATTCTGGGTTCAACACCATTCAAGAAAAATTTATCTTGATTGAAAACATCAATGCTCAAATGACCAATCGTATGAATTTTTCTCCTTCACCCAATATAAGTCGTCGATCAACGAGACCCTGGTTTTTGCGTTGTGACGTCATCCATTTTACCAATTGTATCATCAAGCCATAATGCTTACGTTATATAACTTTTCATCGCTGCTGGTCCATAGTTGAGAAGATATTCAATATACGTTCTGTATGCATATGCATTATTTGACGGGGATACAGGCTTTTGATCAAAGTAGACATCCACCTGGTTAAACATGGAATGCAGTAAATTGTTGATAGGACTAACGGATTCTACACTAGGAGTGTTTTCTTTAGTTTTTTTAGGGGGTGATTAATTTGACTCTTACACTTAGAAGTGCATGTGCAAGATCAATGTACTCATCCCCCTGACCTGCAACTACAAACTCGATGGGTGAGTCATCTGTGAGAGATGAAACTGGTTTGTAGCGTACCCATTGAGAGCCATCTATGGATGTTTGTGTTGGAGGTAGGGAAAAGTGATCCAGTTCCGATTTCAAGCACTCACACGAGTGGGAGTGTAAAAATAATATTTTATAATTGTTTCAAAAAATTCAAATTACCGATCTTTTTGTACTTTTTGATCGTGTTTTTCTCTTAAATTTCGTACTTGTCTTTCTCTTGACAACTATTATCTTCTTCCTCTTCTTCAAGATTTTTCCACCCTCTTTATTTCTTCTAAGAGATTTTCCTGCGATGTTTAACATGCTGCGAACGCCGAACGACTGAAGATTCTTCTTCTTCTTCCCAGTCAATTTACATTCCGATCCGTTCATCAGACTTTCCACCTTTTCCATGGCTCGCCTCTTTAATTCTCTCCTAGGCTCCTTTAGTCTTGTTTTTACAGTCTGTTTAAATGGTATGTTACGTTCCACATCATTAATAACATTCATTCCATGGCGCAGTGCTTCTTTTCCAACTACTCTTGCTCCACGTGTGAAAAATGGTAAAGCTTGTCGAAACAGGCCTCCGAGAAAGCTACCTGTATCATGCTTCCTCTGATAATGAGAGCCAATGTAAATTTTGGAGATTCCTCTACCTCCGACTTGAGTTGTATAGTAATCTCTGTAATTACTTATTCTTACGCTATCCGTTTGAAATCAAGTGTCACGGTTGACATGCCCAGCTCGAATGGTATCGCAAGTCGTAGATGATCCCTTACATCTATTTCTATTATACGGAATGAAGTGTGAAGAATAGGTATCTAATGAGGTGGTGAAAATTTTGTCACCTGGGTGGATCTAAAAATATAACTTATCATGTCCACTGGTACGACTCGTAAGAGTGGTGGTTTTACATTTCCAGCAATACGCGGTTCGCATAGATCACAATAGAGAAAAATTTTATTTGGTAGACCATTTGATAAACTTGGTGGATGGTGTGCCATATATGAATAGACAGGTAAAAGTATGTGAGGTGCAAAACCTAGAATTTGAGATATCTTCTCACTATATATTTCGGGAGTGTTATTTACAGCATATATAAAGTCATCCAACTGTGAATAAACTTCAGGTGGAAAGAAGGATATAATTAAGCGTTTCACTTTCCTTTAGACAGTTCCAGTTTAAGACCTTCATCAGCTGATATGGTATCATTGTGGCGTGGTTTCTCAGAATTTTCGGATAAGGCCAAATCTACAATATCAGTCTCATTTACTTGAATGCATTCAATTGTGTATTTTTCAATGAGCCCTAGTTTCTCTACAATTGATTTTGGTACAATTGAGATGCGATTTGAAATGCTTGATGCGCCTCTCACGTGGAGAAATATTCGTGGAAACTGAATCTCTGTGAGTCCCACCACCCAGCGACCATGAAGTCGAATTTCATGTGGGAGTTGTGTGATAAAGTGGGTGATTGTATTCTGTGGAAAATACTTCATACTGCTGTCACTTAGTAAAATGAGATCAAACTGATCTTCGTCATTCATTGGAGAGTTTTCAGCTCTGTAGCTGGTATCCACGAGTTGAATTTGTCATGGTACGCAAACCACTTCACAAGGAGCTGTTCCTTAGCCCCGCGCCCCGTTGATTGTGTAACCTTTTCCACAATAAATTCGCCGTTTTCTACATACTTCATTAATATCCTCTCCAGCTTAATCTCTCAATTAGTATAAGATAGGTGGGTGTGTTCGCCAGGTGATAACCTTCTCAATAACAAACAGCTGCTCTGTTCAGCCAGCTTCACATTTTTCTTCAAGGATAGCAGCACCATCAATTTTTCTGGATTTTTTCGGCATAGAACTTTCACGCGAGTTGTTTAATAATCTTGTTAGAGAGAGAGAGAGAGACTCCTTTCGGTGGGTGAAGAGAAGCAAGTCTCTGCTCTGTGATACAAGGCACAAAGCGTGTGTCAGAAGCTTGCGTTACGCTTTCCAGCTATGGTTTCATTTGAATCAGACGCGACTCCCCATACCGAGTTCTAGGATGTTGACACATCAAAAATCTTCTTTTACAATTTACTGGGTTACAGGTATTTTTCTCCGTCCTAGTTATAACATCATGGAACTTTTTTCGACGAATTGCTCTCAATGAAATTGAAATAGGAGGAGCATTGCTGACTGCCATTTCTTAAAATATATTATATATTCTTATTCTATATTTTCTTCATTAATTTCAAGTACATGATAAGATTAATGAAATTGATGAAAATTACCTTTTTATGTGAAAAAACGCTGAAAATGTGAGCTCTTCATTGGAAAAAGCTTATTTAATTTTTACTATCGCCTAATTGACAAAAAATCCACAAGACAATCAAATATATTGACATTCGAATAATTATGAAGAAAAAAATAAAATAACAAATGCAGGCGGCGAGAATCGACTCCGCGGCCTCTGTGCTCAAATCGGCCGCTCTATCACGGAGCTACTCGGCCGCTTGAAAGACGGCTTTTTGAAGTTCATAAGATAGCCTCAATTCTCCTTAAAGCGTTTTTTCTTAAAACTTGCTAAATATGGGGTCCTACGAATTTCACAACTTTACTTTGGGGCCATTACCTTTCTTTACAGAAAGTTTGAATCAAAACAAAAAGCACCATCTCTGAGATTCTCCTTGTAAGTGAAATTTGCATTTACCATCTTTATATAAAGAGAGCTAAGGGCTGAGAGCAAATAAATGCGAAAATTGAAAAATAAGGGCCACACTATAATTTCGCAGTTGTCAGGGATCTATAGATTTTTTTTAATAGTGCAACAAAAAGAAAATTTAAACTCATTTGTTTGGGTCCGGTTCCGGACTGGACCCTCTAATTTCTTGAGGGACTGAGACAAAACCCTTTTAACTTCAGTGGTTCCGAACCCTGACTTAAAATTCTTCAGAGGAAACAATAAAAAATAATTAAACTTATTTCACAATATTTGGATAATTCGTGAGTGAACTTATAATAAATGGTAACTAACAATTTGTTTATTCATTCAGTTCATTCCGTTTTTAGACTCTGATATATATGGTATTAATGCGTAAATATTTTTAAAAATAGGCAAATATCAATTAAATTATTACTCCGTGATAACTTACGAATTTTCGAAAATCACTGTTTCCAAATAGAAGTTTAATATTTTCTATTTACTATTTAAATTCCAGTTGCATCACCGCCAGAAAGAAAGGTCACAAGGGATGACATTGGGGTTCCCCCTGGTTCGCCAACGAACTCGACAAATGCTTGTGCGCAGGCGAGTACTAGCTCAAGCAGTGGTTCGCCCACAGCGCGATGTCAAATCCCTTCGTCCCCCGGAAGAAATGGTCAATTGTCAAGTAAGTGATAAAGTAACTTTTCTTTAAATTATTTCTGGGGCGTCTTGTTGATAGCTGTGGTTCATCGTAGTTATTTCTGTATTCTGGATCCTAATTCCACTCATTTAATCGTTTTAAACAAGGACAAAATGAAGATTTTTCGAAGAATCCGTGCAACAAAATTCAAATGTGTTTCGTAAAATTCTATTCTTTCAATGTGTTGTGGCTTTCAGTACGTGAGTACACATACACGTAATTACGCTGTATAACTGCACTGAAAAAGGCAAATTATCATAACAAAACAGTTTAACTTATTTATTCAGTCTCAACGTAGAAAATGAAAAAGTACATGTTTGTACTCAAAATAATAATATCTTTCACCACTACTGTTGCACAGAAGCCAATCACTACGCAATGATCACAAAGAAATTGGCTCGCTGCCACTTGCTGCCTGCTCGAATTATCCCTATAATAGAGTCTTCATTTTTTCCCCGGAGTTTGAACGAAATTCCCGGTTATTTCATTCACAAATTAGATTTACAAATTATTATTTTGAAATTAGTAAGTATCTCAAATCATTTTAAAAAAAAACATCTTCTCCTTTCGCTCCCAGCGGAGTGAAATAATTTTTCTTTCATAGCTCCATCTAGTCTGAAAAGACGTTAAATATTTTCTGTTATTCTTTAATGATAATACAGATTACTTTAATAAGTATCATTATTATTTATTATTTCATCGCATTCTATACGGCAAAAATTTTCAGTTCTCACAGATAAATACTGAAGAATTAATTCAGCAAAACTGAAATATATCTAAATAAAGTAATTTTTGTTTTTAAAACAACCAACTGAATCCCCGATCAATGCATTGCGATGTCTTTGAATTAGCTCCACGGAGAAAAATGGGTAGTCAACCTGAACATCTAGAGTGTCAGACTGACTATATTTGACTTTTGACTATGAGGCCACCCCCTAGATGTCCTTCTCCTACATACATATATATTCATAAGAGTAAGTAAGAAAGACGAGAGACGGAAATTTGAATTAATAAATTAAACTTGAAAAACATGAAAATTGATATGAAATCCATCAATTCCGAAAGACTCTTCATTATTTTTGAAGTGTAGGATGTCTGAGACATAATTGCATATGCATACAAACTTTTTGAGCTCGAGAGGATAAGGAAACGGCGTTACTGCACTGAATTAAAACATTTTTCACACTGGAATATTCAGAAAACAATATGAATGCATATTACAAATCTCGCAAGTCTTGTTTCATTATCATCGGACGACGAAATTCTGAGCACGTTTTTGGTCAAAAATATCAAGAATACGCACCGAATAATGAGTGACGCCTTTGCCCTCAATTCGTCGGCAGTATCGAATTTGACGTTTGAAATCAGAGCGAAAACAACTCAGCTCACTCTCCAACATGTTCTCTACATTTTATTCACTCTACACACATGTTCGAAACATTAACAAATGGTTAAAACTAAATAGAAATGTTCTGTAACACGGCAAACGTGACGCTGAAAGTGAATCGCTCCAAAAATGCGTTTGGGTTGTCGGGTGCGTTCGCTCGGCGTTCAGTAGAGGTCGTGACGCAACCACTTTTGTTAGAAATTCTGAATTGTCGATTTGACTATACGGAAACTGAGTCTAAATCACCTCTGGATATTCAAACAGACTTTAAAATTATGGTCTGCCTGACTTCTGCTACCGTAGTGACGAAATTTCTTGAGAGTTCCGAGTAAATAATACGTTATTTTATATAAATTGAAAGTTCATTTAAATTTGATGTGTAGATATTTTTCCATTCAACAGTATTGTAGTTCAAACTGTCGTTGCATCTGGAAAAACCAAATAGTAGATATATCTATGGAATCTCTTTGAATACACTAGGCTTTCTATTTTAGCAGGGGTTTGGTTCTGACCTTGGCTCGGGTGGGTAGTCACCAAAGCGTGAACATCAGTGCCATGCGATGCGATCGTCGTTAATATTAGGCCGAGATACATTATATAAATTTAGACTAGATTTTGCAAAAATAGAAAATATTAAGAAAGTAAAAACTGTCGAGAAGAGGAATTGAAGATTTCGTTAATATTGAAATGTGTTTAATATATGAAAAACAATTCAAGCATTTTGGCATTAATTCTGAGGTACCCTTTAAGGATCAATTCAAACTTTTGGAACAATTTAAAGTAGGTTAGTTAGAACCTGAACGACCGACTGTATTTGAAACTGAAGTTGAGCTGATATTATTTTGAATGATAGTAAACCTTTTTATAATCCGCCTAGACGACTCTCTTTTGACGAGAAAATCAAATTAACGAAAATTATAGATGATTCACTTAAAAGGGTAATAATTCTTTCAATTAAATCAGAATTTGTATCCCCGATTGTGCTAACAAGAAAAAAATATTATATAAGATTATTAGGTTTATTATTATTACAACGGCCATACCATGCTGAAAACACCAGTTCTCGTTAGATCACTGAAGTTAAGCAGTGTTGGGCGCGGTAAGTACTTGGATGGGTGACCATTCGGGAATAATGATGCGTGTTGTTGGCTAGTCGTGGGTGTGGTGAGCCCACACTTGTAGTTATTTACTACAAGAAACTATCCACCTAGAAACACTACACGAATCGGGTAGTGTCACGCCTACCCCGAAAGGGAAATAGCTTAATGGTATACATACATACATACATACATACATACATACATACATACATGTATTGAACAAAGATATATTACGTGATAATTATCCTTTACGATGAGGAAGTATTTTACTTCGCTTGACTCAAAGGATAGTTTTAACCATATAAATCTCGCTCCAGTTTCGGCGAAATTAACATCGTTTGTCACACCTTCCGGCCAACAAGAACACTTAGAAATGCCTTTTGCCCTGAAAACTGTTACTTCCACATTCCAGCATTTTATGAATGAGGCATTTTCAGACCTCATCAAATCAGGACATGTAGTTGTATATATGGACGATTTTATGGTGGCAACCAAGACTATCAACGAAAAAATTTTATTCTTAGAAAAAGTTTACGAAATTATGATGAAAAACAAAATGGATTGAGAAATGTTATTTTTTATATACGAAAATAGAATATATTGTTTATAAAATCTCTGAAGAAGAAATGTGTCCTTTAAAAAAAGTTCTTGAAGCAATTGAAAGATATCCGATTCCGCAAACGGTGTTACAGCTACAGTGCTTTCTGGGAATTTGTCAATATTTTCGCAAATTTATTGAAGGATTTGCTGGGTTAGCTTAGCCATTATTTGATCTTCTGAGGTAAGATGCGAAATTTGTAATGGGTGAATTGCAAACCGATTCTTTCAAAATATTAAAGGAAAAATTATTAGAAAATTCTTTGTTATTAATCTACATTCCTCGAGATGAAACTGAGTTATATTGCGATGCTAGTTCGATAGGGTTTGGAGCAGCGTTATTACATCAAAGACAAGATTTGAAATTTCACCCGGTTTTTTTTTTTAAATAACAATTTTTTTAAATAAATAACAATAAAAGTAGAGAGTAGATATAATAGTTTTCAATCAGAAATGCTATCATTAACTTATACTTTGCGAAGTTTTCGCATCTATCTTCAAGGGATCTCTTTTGAAATTATAACTGATTGCAGTTTCCTCAAACAAGCACTAGATGAGAAAGATATGAATCCGAAAATTTTCAGAGGAGTTGTAGAATAAGAAACATATGGTGTGGTGTATTTCCTTTTCTCCGTCATCGGGGAAAACCGAAGATTATTATTCGCTTATAATTCCAAAGAGTGAGAATTTCTCTGACTTAATTTTCGGAAATTTATTATTTTTTCGGTCATTGAATTTGACTTTTAATTTGAACAAAATTTTGAAGACTTCCAGTAATTTTTCTGTTTTGAAGCTGAGAGAAATTTTGAAAAGAAAAAGACTGTCGAATTTTTAAAATAAGGGTGATTTAATTAATCGATTACAGGATACAAACAGAATGATTACTCCAGATCAGAGCCCTTTACATGCAAACTCTATTCTTCCATCACTACCGTTAAATTCATCAACGAATTTCACTTTATTGCAACGCGAATTGGAGCTTATGAAAAGGAAGAGGTTCGCTCACACGAGAAGTGCAGCTATTATAACATCAAAACCAGGTTCAAAAAAATTCAACAACACACGGAGAAAAAAATATGCCTATAATAGTAAGATCATTAGTCATGCTTTTGTCGCAGTTTTCACTCAATGCTTTTAAAGCCTTTATCCCTCGCGAAAATAGCTCGAACTTCGCCTTGCTATATTTGTAAAGAAATCACCCTATTAGAGTATGAGTACTGTTACAAAAGAGATATTAGGCCACGCCTACTCACGAACCTAGCTTTACAGCAAGCGCCGGTACGCGTGGACTAACATCCCTTTTGCAAGAGTACTCATACTCTAAGAGGATGGGTTTTCTTACAACCGTAGTAAGGCAAGTTTCTTTTATGGTATGGGACATTTGATGCTAAAAATGTCTAACCTGATGCCAATATTGGTAGAAATTCATACCAATTTCGCACATGAAGTTCTGTGCTGTAATATTAAGAGCTCAGCCTACTATAACAGTGCTATTTTTTTCTCCGTGCAGCTTCAGCAAGTTTGATGAACTTTCGGTCCAACGTAAGCATTAGAGCTATCAGGGATTTATTAAGCGAATTTAACCGATCGGTTCGAAGTTGAGAGGCAATACTTTAGAATAGTTTTATTCTAAATCAGAACATATTTAAATGAGTATGGAAGACTTGCTCAAAGATATGAAGAAGATGTTCGATTATCGATCCAATGGGTTAGAACGATGAAGACAGTTTGAAGAAAGTAAGTTGAAATGCAACGAGACATTTTGCGAATATTATCACAAAGAAATTAATCCTAGCTAATCAAGTGGCAGTGGACGATGAAGAGGTAGTGGATTATATAATTGATGGAATTTCAGATTTGCAGTTGAAAAATCAAGTCAAGAAACGTTCAATCAATAAATTCTGTTAAGTCAGCTGACAGCAAAACAAAATCCAAATCTTAATTCAGACGTTCCAACTGTGGAAGTCTAGGACACACTTCGAACGAATGTATGCAGCCAAGGAATACAAGTTGTCACAGCTGCAATGAGCCGGGTCACGTCGCCAAGAATTGTCTCAAGATGAATAATATTGTCAATTTTGTCTCTGCAAAAACTCCAAAGACTAGGCTATTTTTCAAGAAAGTGGACGTGGATATTGTCAAAGCAAACCGCATTGAATTATACTGTGCATTACTTTTTCAGATAGAGATTATGCAGGAATTATTGGTTCTAATTTAAATATTTTAGGAAAACTGAAAGGTCGTATTACACTTTATGATGAAACGCGACATAATGTTACATTGTTTATAAATCCTGATAGTGCGATATCCAAACCGTTGTATGAACTCTTAAGAAAGGGATCTAAATTTGTTTTTGTGAAAAAAGAGATGCGATGTTTAGAGAATTGATTAGATTATTTGACCACCGAGCCTGTCTTAGCTGTTAACAGCCCTATTCTTCACACAGAGTTGCACACAGATGCGAGCGCGTTAAGACTCGGGGCTATCCTTTTGCAGTGGCAAGAATATAATTATTTACATCCCGCATTTTATTTCAGCAGGCAAACTATCGAGTTAGAAAGCAAATACCATAGCTACGAGTTAGAGATGCTAGCCATATTTTACGGGTTAGAACGATTTCGAGTTTACTTGACAGGAATACCGTTCGTAATATGCGCCGATTGTGAGGCGATAAAACAAGACCGGAATAAGAAAGAGATCAACTCGCGTATTACCCGATGGGCCTTGTTTCTTCAAACTTTCTCGTATAAGATATAACACATAGTTTTTGAACTATGAGGCATGTCGATGCTCTGAGCAGTGAAGTCTTTGTAATCGAGCCTTTGGCTTTCGAACAAGAGCTTATGTACAAACAGTTGTCCGATCCAGAACTGAAAGAAATCCGCGAATCGTTAGAGCAGGGAGATGGTGACAAGTACGAAATGCGTAATGGCTTGCTTTTCAGAAAGTACAAGGATACTGTTCTTTTCTTTATATCTGAGACTATGATCAATAGTGCAATTAGATCTTGCCATGACGATATCAGTCACGTTGGGGTTCATAAAATTGTTGAATTGCTCTTGAGGGTGTATTGGTTCTCAGAGTTGCGTAAAATACTAGAAAAATATTTTGTTTAATCTGGTAAGAGTAAAGGTGAATTTTCGTCTGTCAGATAGGGCCAAAAGACCTTTCGAAGCAAGGTTCATCGACCACTACTGCCCTTCAAATGCGCGAGTCTTAGATACAAGAATGCCTTCCTGATTATAGATAATTACACCACATTTGTGGTATTCTGCCCTGTAAAGTGGACATCAGCGAAGAAGCAATAGTGAAAATCGAGAATTATATTTATCACTACTGTAGAACGAGATCTTTGGTTTCTGACACAAGAAGATGCTTCATTTCTAGGGAATTTGATCAGCTCATGACTGTAAGAGGTATTTAACATATCAAAGTAGCAGCTGGCACTCGTCACGTGAATGGCCAAACTGAACGTGTATTTAGATTTTTTAGGTCAACTTTGTCTAAAATAGCTGGGTCTTGTGATTGGAAAAAGAAACTCGAAAATGTGCAATTTGTAATGAACAACACTGTAAATAGAGCACCAGATTGTTCACCAGCTCGTCTTTTTTTTGGAGCAGACCAAGTAGGTTACCTAATAAAGAATTTAGAAGAATTTTATTAAAAATTGCGAATGAAGAGGGACCATCCGAGCTTAGAGCTAAATTTGGTGAAAAAGCCGATGTAATCTGCGAGAAAATGCATTTGAAGAATAAGCAAGTGTTCGACGAATAACACACATGTCCTACCAAATACAAGAGCGGCTATTATATTATGGTAACAAATGTAGTTACCGAAAAAGGTGTTAAATAAAAATCATTACCTAAATTTAAAGGATCCTACGAAGTAAAGAAGGTCTTGCATAATGACCTTTACCTAACAGGAGATATTGATAAGTTTTAAATAACACAAAACCCGTATCTAGTGTTGATAGTTCTGACAGAATGCGTCCCTGAGATGCACAAACAAATGAGTCTGTTCGAAAACGATCCTGATGATGAGGGCGATCATTCGTCAGGATAGGCCGAGCTGTAGTCGATATATGGGCGTTTCCACGAAATGTGCCATTTTTCTGTCACCGTGATATTATACGCAAACCAACACTAAAAATACAAGTTGTGTTGCATAAAAACTTACAGGCAGACTTCCTGAAATAGAAACGAAAGCTTACAGTCATGGCAGAAACGCTCCTGAGAAGATACAACATATAATAGTTGAAAAAAATCCCAAAAATATACCTCTGTAATATTTGTCTCCAGCTACAAATTAAATGCTTTTCATGCTCGCAGCTTTTCCGCGTAATGTTTGAAAATTCTGAGAAAAATCATGCTAGTTCAGTGGAGTATAGGCTACTGAAATTTCACGGATTTAACATTGTGCTTCGATTTATAACTCAGCAAGAAAACCTGAAAGTCGTGCCACGGCTTTTACAATTCAAATGTCCGCTCCAAGGTCTGTAGTTGTGGAAAGTGCACGCAACTACTCAGGCAAAAAATCTTTCGATTTTTTATTAGATTTTGGTGGCCAGTAGACGGCATATGAAGGAAAAAGATGTGCTTCTAAAATTATCGAAGTATCATACATTCAAATAACGAAAATTTTGTATTTGGCGAAAAAATGTTGACTACATCATCGTACTTTACTCCAAGAATAATTGAAGCACACTCTTCTATGCTAACGGAAATTAAGCAGCATGTTGGGGTGAAGAAGTTTATCATGCATAAAGTTAATATCGCAGTGCGCGCAAAAGTTATGCCCAATTTAAGGCTAAAATGTCAACTCCAAAATTTCAGCGAAAATGTCCACTCCAGCGCCAGCAGCTATGAAAATCGCGCGCATCAAGATAGGATCAGAGTTTTTGCAGACTTTGCTGTATTTTGGTGGCCAAAAAACGTCCCCGCAAGGAAAATTATGTGCCTCAAAAATCACGTACATTTCGTGAAAATCAAAGTCAAAAATTGTGTATAAATGGACTTTCTTCAAAAGTTACACGTCAACAAAAAAATGTTGTTTCACAAAAAAGTTCCGTTTTATTGAAAGGAATAACTTTTGTCTGAAACTTTTTTTCCAAGAATTCAGAATTTTTTTAAATATTACAAAAAATGGTCAAATATTGGAAAAATATGACTTGTGTCCATCGAATTACTCGTCTGAAAAAAAACTTTGGACAGAAAGGTTCTTCTATTAAAAGGCCTGAAGTTTTTCACAAACTAACATTATATTAGTTGAAATGAAATATAGAAATCAATTTTATATAAAATTTTTAGCAAGTGAATCTGTCATTATTATAGTAAGTTAACCCTTTTTTAACAAATTGAATTGGAGAAGAGCTCAAAAAAATATTTTTAATCTTTCTTGATAGTATTAAATTACAAATAGTTTTTTAATAATGAAAAAAATATTTGATACAATTTTTAACCAACTTTCAATAGGAAAATTGAATGAAACGTTAAACATGATTTCATTTGCTTACTTTATTGAAAGTAAATTTTTCGTGATACATCTTAATATATAACAATTTCCAATACATTTCATGTGAGTAATATCATAGATTTATGATTTATCCATTAATAATATTCATTTATTCATAATATTATGTCGTGCAATTTTTCATATTTCATAATATTTGAAGAATGAGGATTCCTTTGGGTTTGAAATTTCCCGCCTCAAGTGAAATTTTCCTTCGTGCCAGCGCCATGGTAGACGCGAAGTTTTTCCAATAAAAATTACGTATTTCATAAAGGGGAATCTTGTTCACATCAAGATGTGTGATAAAAAATTGGGGTTCCCATTTGAAATTACAAAGTTACCCCCACTCCTGCTTTCTGGGGGGTGGGGCGGGGTAAATTTTTTCAAAGTCGCTTTTCCCCCTTGAAAATGAAACGTTTTTATTACTGATATTTTTGTCATGGGATGCGTATTTTTTGAGATATTTCGATGTCTCAAGTTGAAAAAAAAACACCCAGTATATTCTAAATCAAGAAGATGGTAATTCACATACTACTGGAAAGTATCCTGAGCATTAAAAAAGAAGAAACTTTCACCTTCCATTCATAAAGTATCATTCATTAAATTGATTTTAGGGATTTATTAATTTCAATATTTTATGCAAACTGCACGCATGCGCAAAGATATTGACCAAGCTCAAAAATGAGTTTCTATATGTATATAGAATGTACGAAAAAAGTTTGAAATGTGTGCCTTAAGATTTGTTTTTGACTTTTTTTTGAGAGAGAAAATGACACTTTACGTGGATATGCCCATATTTTAGTTCAACGATTTTGAATTTTCACGCCTTGATGCGAGTGACATATATAGATTGCGATCGATTATCATAAATCGATTCTTTTGTTCGATATTGGAAGTAAGAAGTCAGTCTTGTATCAGCCATACTTGTATAAACTGTTCCTTACATTTTTTCTGCAAAAGCGGCCTTTTTATCTATCGCTCGATCATCCCCTGCTGTTACTACACTTCATACTTCATACTTCATACTTCATACTTCATACTTCATACTTCATACTTCATACTTCAT
>CAKNXH010060829.1:0-30366 GCA_932178445.1 Andricus quercusramuli | reverse complement strand
TTCATACTTCATACTTCATACTTCATACTTCATACTTCATACTTCATTGGACGAAGGTTTGCCGTTCTCGACAAAAGACTCCAGCCAAAATTGCTGCATTCAAATCGAACCTTAATTTTTTTCCTACAATTCAAGTTTTTACGATTTTTTAGTCCACATCTTTTTGTTTGAAAAGCAAATCGCACTATAGGTGCCTTTTTCTCTCGATATCTTGAACGGCTGTCGAGATACTCGCAGAAAACCATGAAAAATCGTAAAAATGGTTGCAAAATATTAATTGCCTTAACACCACATTTTTATCAATTAACTATGGGTTCTTTTCTTCATCCATCTCTTTCTGTTAATTCGATGATTTTACAGTTTATGCTTATGGAAAAGGAATCATTGTACTCGAATTTGATTAAATTCACTAGAATTTGCTAAATTTTACTTATTTCGTCTTGAATCTACAGAAATTTGTTCGAATTCCCTTCAATTTGCCTAAAGCCATTAACTTCAGAATAAAAAATTCATGTACCAATGTAATCAGGAAAATAAAATAACGTGAGAATGGAAAACACAAATGGGTAATTAAATGTTGTTGTATTTGCAGAGCAAGGAACGCTGACGATAGTACGTCGCAGTTCTGGGAAGACTAGAACCAGCGTAAGTGGGAGTTTCGAGAGTTCTACACTCGCAGACAATCCCAAATCTTTCCTGCGAGGCGAATCAGATGAACTCGATGAGGTCCTTGACAATGTCGATCTCACGACTGAATCCCTGCCCGCTGTCGATACTCCAGATGCTTGCGATAAAGCTGCACTCAGGTGCGTACGTTTTTCATTTGTTTTCTTAACCTACCTTACAATGAGCACAATTCTCTCAAGTTTTCTCACTCTTTTTGTCCCTATAACGTGCGTGGGTTTTTTTAGAGGGGATAATAATCTTTTCCCATTGAAATAACTTCATTTGTTGGAAATAGCCGAAAATCGTCTTTGAGTCTGGAGCCATAGCCAAACTTTTAGTATTTGAACACGACAAAAACATTTTGGAAAACGGTTAGAATAACAATAACATATTGATTAGAAAACAATACCTTAACAATATCCTTGAGGAGAGGGTACTATCCATTTTTCATACTGTATAAAGCTCAAATGTATGAAAATGTATGAAAGCTCAAATAAGTTTGAATGATTTAATGATTTGGTAAAATTGTCAAAAATGTAGAGAAGAGCGGATCACTAGCTCATCCTAGACATTTGGTATTTTCAGTTATTTGAAAAACCAGAACAGCTATTCATTTTAAACTTTACAGATTAATACAATTTATGCGAGTATACTATCTCCCATAACTTAAACTATCAAAATCCATCAGGAAATTAGAAAAATAAAAATAAACTTTTTCTGAGATTATGCTAAAATATCTTAACGTTGCATTTAGTAAGTATTTCCACAAAAATAGGGTGCTCTAAACATACTTGTGCTATATTCATAATATAATTATCATGAATAATTTTCTTATAAACAGCATTTTGATAAAAGTGGATAGGAAATAGTGGGTTAAGCAATTCCTCATGTATAATTAAGAACACTTGAAGAGCATGGTAGCATAACATTCTAATTTTTCGTCGCTTAATAAACGTAAACTGCGTACTAAATTCATGATTTCACAATATTTTTACATAAACCGACTGTTATAAACATTTTCTCTCGCAAGTCTCTGAAAAATAAATTTGGTAAGGTTGTGCAAAGTAAAATATAGTGTTGCACCTCCTGTGACCAGGGTAGGGACTCGACTTAGACACTCTTGCTTCATATATGAAGAAAGCTTTGGGGGTAATTTTTACCAAATTGTATGTATTTGACTGGACGAATGAAAAATAAGAATGTTCCCGTAAAAGTAGGACAAAGAGTGACAAGAAGTCTGATGCCTGACAGGTCCAGGAACAACGAGAGGCAAGGAAAAGTTTATTAGTGCAGTTATTATTATTAATGCAAATAATTAAATTTTATAGTTATATGAAGTTGAACTTAGTTTTTAACGCAACGTCTGCTTCCCCCTCCCCCGCTCCTCCCCGACTGACAGGAACAATTTTCTCTTTTTCGCTTTCAAAACAACGCCTTGTCCTTCAAAATAAAATGCTGTTTTTTTAATTGATGTAGTTAATTTTTTTCCGAGCTGACAAATGAAATACGAAGAAAAATACTATAGTTAGACCTACTGCTTAGAAATCTCTAAACTCGTGTAGATGCTTGACGCGTGGAAATAAAGTATAACCCGTCAGATAGTAAAAGCTCTAAGTAAAATATGTTTCTGATTGAGCAGTTGAGAGTAGTGATCTTTGAACCTCTGTGAACCTGTGTAACTACATGTGCGACTAGGTGTAATCATTTCTTGAATATTCCAATGGGAAATTCATAATGGGCGCAGTACTGCACCAGTACTAGCGCGATACTGGCAGCCAATGCTGGTGCCTGTACTGGCATATCTCTGGGTTGATAACGCTATTATCTACTGGGGAGCCAGTACTGACCCAGTACTGAATATCCATACTGGACCAGTACTGGCACAACAGGAAATTCACAATAGGCGCAGTACTGTGCCAGTACTAACTAGTAATGTCGCGCTACTGGCAGCCAGTACTGGTGTGTGTACAGGCACATGTCTGGTATGATAACGGTATTCTGTACTGGGCAATCAGGCTGGTCTCAAAAAATTCACTTGCTTACACTTCCATTTTTTTACAGAATTTTCTTGAAACTAACCGATAGAAACTAACATCTATCCATACCTAATCTCTAAGACCGCACGCTCTTATCGCCTTGCCTTCCACGCTTCTGCTTGCCCCGCTCGCATGTCCCTACTTTCTCGCATCGCCGCGCATTGCCGAACTCTGCTTTTGCGGCTAATAATTAATACTTATCTACTATTTACAATATTTAAGGATTACTTATCTCTACTTCCTCTCCTATTTACAATCTTTCCTTCTCCATTTCTCTTCTTCCTTCCTTCTTTTCTTCTCCATCTTACCCAGCACTCCCTTCAGCCATGCTACTGCCCTTTTTTCCCCATTTTCATGCATCAATACTTCCATGCTTATCCCACTCGTTTCCACCACTACGCATTCGTCGAACCAGTGCTCCACTTTTGCATCCCCTTCCCACACAGTTCACACATCCTCTTCTCCCGAGAGTGCCAGAACCTATTAAGACTCTCCATCCACCCACATCTCATCCTCGCTATAAGCTCCTGACTTTCTTTCTTTCATTTCTCACACAAATGTTGCGCTCTTGGCTGTTTTTCTTAACCAACTCATATACCTTCCTTCCTTCCTTGTGCATCCTTCTCACTTCATCCATCTTCTGTCCATTCGTTCTGAAGTAACGTAGCCTCTCAACCTCCATCTTCCTACCCCTGCTCCTGTTCTCCCCCTTCTACCAACACTCCCTAACCAGCCTACTTCCCGCCTCTTCCAAAATTTTCTCCTCATATTTACATGCCCGACTCCTCGCTAGAATCCCTGCACTCATTTTCCCCGTCTGCCTGCTGACAATATAATTAGGCGTGTTCCTTGCCAACCCCAGAGTCCACTTTACATACCTCTCCTTCGTTCTATTTACCTCTTCACATTCCTTCCACCCCACACCTCTACTCTATACAATGTTACACTCATCACTAGTGAGTCAATTAATTTCATTCTCCTTTCAAAATAATATGCGAATAACTTCTTTCCCAACCCCACGCCTGCTTTATCACCACAATAGCCCTCGTCACTTTCTGTTTCATGTCACCATCGACTCCCCCATTTCTTCAAAAACACGAAGCCCAAGTACACAAACTCTTCCACCTCCTGCACCGCCTTTTCCTTCCCCTTTCACCCCCTCCCTTATCCCTTCTTCCTCCTTTTCTGAACATCATAACCTTGGACTTTTCCGCTTTCAGCTCCAACCCCTTCTAACCCAGGTATCTCTCAACCTCTTCATCATCTCCTTTGAGGTCTCCTCGCTTCTTGCCAGCAACACTATGTCATCTACATACGCTAGTGACCAAATTCTAACCCCTTCTATCCTGACTCTCCCTATCACCCCGGCCTCCAGCTTACTTTCCATATCCGCAATTAAAATCGCAAAAAGCGTTGGGCTAAGCGGATACCCTTGCCTCAACCCCCTATCCATCCAGAATCCCTCCGAAATTCCCTCCTCTTCTCTTACTTTACCTTTGGTCTCTTCATATATCTCCCTTGCCCTCTTGATCAGGCTTCTCTCCACTCCCCTATCCTCCATCGCCTCCTACAACCTACCCCTACCCACCGAAGGAAACGCGTCCCTTCTTCGCTAATTCTCTATCCACCACGTGCTGCAGAACGTAGATATCGTTAATATTACTTCTACCTACCCTAAAGCCCGAATGCGTCTCCGGCATTATTCCATTCCCCAGGACATCCTTCTGCAGTCTCTCCGCCACCACCATCGCGTATATTTTATACGCCTTATTCATTAGTAATCCCACTATAATTTTCCTGTCTATCCCTATCTACTTTCTCATACAAAAGCACCATTAACCCTACTTTCCACCCTTCTGGGAATCCCTCCCCCTCCATACTTTCTTCACTACCTCCTTCAGTCTCTTCCTAACCTCGTGTGTACTAAACAGCCATGCTTCGTTTTCTACCCCGTCCAGCCCTACTGCTTTTGACCTGCCTAACTTCCTTATCTGCTTCTCTATCTCCTCGTCATTCAACTCCTCCATCTCCACCTCCTCCGTTCTTCTACTCCCACCATCCCTCTTCATTGAATCTGAGCCCTGAAATGTTCGCAATACTGTAAGTACTGGCGTAGTACTGAATTCCAGCACAGGTGAATGTACTGGATGTTTGAAATATACTGTCGGATAATTTAAAAAACTGAATACAAAAAGTGGTAGTTAATATTAGTTTATTATTTTCAGTTTTCAAAAGTAGCTAGGGAAGAGCAAAATACCTCAAATGTAATTATTCAAATTAATAAGTTAAAACAAAAGTTAGTTTCAACGCAAAAGTGAAGAATTTTCATCTACAAATACTCTTTTCGAAGATTTATTTTTCTTGTTGATCACTGGGGTTAATTATAGAACTCCACAAATATTTTGCAACGTTTCGTTAGCTTGGTTTGCTGAACTCTTCAGGCTTATAAGTTTAGATTAGAAAAATCACATCGGCCATAAAATTAAAAAGTTTTAAAATTTGATTGAAAATTAAATAGATATTTTCATACCAATACAAATATTTTTATTTGACAAAAAAAAAACTTTTCCAACAATAGTTCAAACGAGATGAACAAAATTTTTTTAAAACTCAGTTTATAATAAAAAATGAGAAAATATTTCCTTAAATATAATACGGTTTTCCTTAATTGAGTTTCTTATCTGCAACTTCTATGCGTCTGCTCTACCTGACTCGGGTGTTGCTCCAGAGCTTGGTTTTTTTTTGTAAGTCTCTTTCTTTTCCCTCCTTCTCTATCCGTCGAGTCCGGAAAGCAATGGCTTAGCTGATTTGGAAATTCCTTTCCATTCAGGTCATGAAATGTTCCATTTATCACTTCTGGAAATGAAAAATATGTAAGTCTATAAAAAAAGACTGAATTATTTTTTACAAAGAATAGTAGTAGTACAAGGAAGATTATTTTACCCAGTAAGTATTTGTAAGTCTGCGTCCTTGTGAAATCGAGTTTTTTCACTTCTTTTGTTTCTCTTTCAAAAGCACTGTACAAAATTTGAACATTGTTTGGCAAATACTCTCTTCGTCAGAGGATAAAGTACGAATATTAGTTTCATTTGGAAGAGGTTTTGACGAAGACAGTCTTTCTTGTTTTTTAGATTGCGAGGAAGTTATACTGCAACCAGAAGTGCTCGTACCTTCGCCGCAGTGTGCACTGTGTTCTGAAACCATAGTTTATTATATTAATATTTCACAAATATAAACAGTATAATAAATTGATACCATTTAAAAATAGAGTTGAAAACACTGGAATAAACGTTTCAAGGATGCATTATTATTTATTATTCGTTCTGGGTTGAAACTGTAACAGTCCCTGACACTTGGACAATCCCGTTGCGGCCGCTCTCCTACAGAGCCATAGAGTTGCTACTAGCTTCTTGCACTTGTTTTCCAGGTGCTCGTTCCATAACAGCTTCTTATTGAGCAGGACTCCTAGATATGTAGCTCGTTCTTTGATTTCCCGTTCTTGTCCTCCCAATTTCAAGGTGCTCGTGGTTCCCCACTTATACCTTTTGGTGAAAACAACCGCGTCTGACTCACTCGGATTAACCGATAATCCAGTTTTCTTGCAGCATGAATCCACTATCATCAGTGCTTGCTGCATTACTTCGAAGAGCGCATCCAGATGCTGGCCGCGCACGATAACCAGTATATCGTCCATATAGCCCATGACGTAGCAGCCCTGACTCCAGAGTAGATGAAGCAGCTCATCCACTGCTAGGTACCACATCAAAGGCGATGAATCTCCTCCCTGCGGAAATCCTGAGTCAATCTTTCTACATACAGTGGCATCACCCTTATTCGTAGTTAGATTCCTATTAGCCAACATGTGGCACGTCCATTCCACGACTGCAATAGGCGCACTATGTGTAATCATGGCCTTTCTCCTTCAGTTGACCTTCAATTAGGTTTACTGCTCTACTTAGGGCCGTCTACGTCGAGTGACCAGCCCTGTAGGCGTGTTGCTCCTTGTCGAGTGCCCGGAAATCCCTGGGTGAGGTATAACCGATCCTACCTGCTTTCGGAATAAGGACTACTCTCGTACCCCGCCATGCCATCAGGACATATCCCAACGTCAGACTAGCCCAAGCAAGTCTTACTAGCAGCCTTATGATGACCTCTCCAGCCCTCTGTAAGAGGACTGGATATATCCCATCTGGCCCAGGAGACTTGTAAGGCCAAATTGGGCTGCAGACGGCTTAGCTTGACTCTGAGGTGTCGTCCCCTTTCCTCCAAACCTTGGAAAGCCCGGGAAATATCCCTTGATCAGGTGAGCCAAGCTTTCCCCGCCCGACTCTGAGTATCCCCCTCCGGGCGATGTCAGAGTGCCGAGAATAGCGTTCGGATTTCGAGAAGGCAGCCTATCCAGGCTAGCCGCCTCAGCTCCCTTCTCGATGTCTGTGCAAAAGTTGGTTCAGCTCTCCTGCTTTTCCTCACGTATTGCACCCCTGTATTCGTCCCTCAACATTGTGAATGACGTCCATAGTTTATTTGTTTTGTCGCTAATGGAACGTCTGAACGTCTTTCTGGTTCCTCTGCGTAGCTCTTCGAGTTTCCCATTCCGCCAGTATGTCTCCCGAGCCTTTCGAGCTCGTGTAGGTGGACAATTACTTTTATAAGTAGCTTCGTTGGCTTCCGTGAAAGTTTTCGCTGCCATCTCGAGGGTATTCACGTCTCGAATTGACCTGGGAACCTCGGAAAGTGCACATCTTAGTTTCGTGGGAAACTGAAACCAGTCCGTTCTTCTTGGACTTCTTACCCATTTAGGGCCAGCGGTTACAGCGGATTCCAACACCTACTCTATCTGTGAGTAATTTGAGAGAGTGGGTTTATCTGAAACCCTCCACTTCCTGATATTATTCCTAAAACAACTGGTGCAGAGAGTAATGTCAATGACTTCCTCCCTGACCGAATTACGGAACGCCGGTGTCTTCCCCGTGTTAATAATATCCAAATCAGTGGTGATTAGATATTCCAGTAGGTCATTTCCTCTTGAGTTGATGTCCGTGCTGCCCACAAAGTATGGTGGGAATTAGCATCACATCCCAGTAGAACAAGAATACTCCTTACCTTGTAATATTCCATCAATGTACGTACCTCCACTGGTGGGTTGGTATTGCTGTCATAAGGAAAATAAGCTGATCAAGAACTAGCCTCCCTATTCCTTTGAGATCCGTGGCTATCACCATCAGGTCTCTCGAACATAGTTCAACCAGCGGGACAGCGTTAACTCCCTTTGTCAGTATGCAGGCTCTTGGTTTGGTTTCCTTGGGGTCCCTGTAACAAAAAAGAACAGCCCCCCCCCCCCTAATCCCCCTATGGTATCTCGAACTAACCATGGTTCTTGGATTAACGAGATACCTGTGTGCATCGCAGCCATGCCCCTCTGCAACACTGCTTAGGTGCATTTGCTGTGATGCAAGTTGATCTGGGTAATGGTTAGACCAGGAGCAGTCATTTAGGTGTGCTCCCCATCTTTTTGCATCTCAACAGGCTCTTCTTTCTCAGCTGCTCTGATAGCCTGCTGCGCTTGCCTTCTTAGTCTCCTTTTCTGGGAACCGTTGATGCGTCTCCTCTTATTGGTGGACTTATTGGCCTCTCCCAATACCATAGGCTCGTTTACGGGGACTTCAATCCCTCAGTTCTCGAGGGAGCTGGGAGCGCAGCCATCACCTGAATAAGGCTTGCCGGAGAGACAGATGGGACAGAAAGGATAATGTTAGACTTGTTGAGGCCCAACCTCTCTCTCCCCTCCACCACCTCCATTCCTCCTCCATTTCCATTTTCTGTATTTTGTGTGTTCATTGTGATCCCACGAGAAGCTAGGGAAATAAAGGTCCGCCCCTGCAGAGCCCTGCATGCAGGGGTAAGACTGCTTACTCGGGGTGGTCACATTGAATGAGAACTCAATGTTCAAATATCCGCTTGCAGACCACCATAACAAACGGAGGGCTGTTTCTTGTTGGCTATGCGGGCCGCAGGTCATTCCTGTCCCGATTAACATATCTAGACGCATGCAGGCCGAGGTCCTTTTGACCCCCATGTCCCACATGCTTAAGCCTCCCCACCAACTACAAGGTGTTACAGCCTACAGGAGAGGTTCAAATATGCATAGTATTGCTCAATTCAATTAATAATTTAAATGTTTATTTATATGTTAATTACAAATTTTTAACTAACTATTCCCTTCTTTAAGGGTCTCTTTTGATTAGAGCGAGAGGCTACTGTTATAATATCATTATGAACTCATTCCTTCTCTATATCAGGAACGTTAGATTTCGAACTGACATCAACATTTCCTTTACGTCCTCTGGAATTTGTTACACTTTTCTTATTTCGATTAGAAGGAGACATATTTTTTAGAGATTCGTCAATCTAATTTCCAGTACAATTCAGTACAATTTCAATTAATTTTCAAACTCAAAGTAGGTTTTAGCTTTATTGGTAGTTTAATTTGAAGTTAATTTGATATAAATTCAATTAAGCAATTACGAGCTTCTTTTATGAGGCTGATTTTAGAGCTCTTCCACAATGCTCCAGGATTTGAAGACGTTTTGCACATCTCATCTACTTTACTGTAGTTATGTTTGTCTGGGTATTTGCAACACAATTTGTCTGAATCCAGAAACGTCCATTCAACAGGCACAATGTCAATGCACTCCTTCCCATTTTTATTTTTCTTGATAAATTTTATCACAAGCTGAGTCGTGTCGTCGCGATACTCCATGGTATCGTTCCTTCTGCAACTAACAAAATCATACAAGTCTTAGAAATTTAGTTTAATATTAATTATAGATTATGATAAACTCTTTTCAGCGAACAAAGAATTAAAGAGAAGAATGAAAAATATTCATGTTGTAACAAACGTTAGAATAATTGTATATATTTTTACCCTGTATAAACCATTTACTGTAAAAATATTAGAATCATTTCCAAACAGATACTATTTTTTACAGAAATTTTCTATAGATATGGCTTTTATCCTGGTGGATAATCGTCCCAGCTTAAAACGTAGGGTATTGTACACTGATTGGTATATGCTATCCCTAAAAATGGAATAAAAATGATCTTTCAGCGATAAATATCACTCCGAATAATCTTGAGTTTAATGAGAAAAGGCGCGTGCTAATGTATTAGGAAAACGCATAGAAAAAAAAGATTTAATACTAAAAGATACTTTTTAATGCCTAGTATACCGACCGAAGTTATTGGGAAATAATTATTCACGCCGTGAAATTTGATATAAACCTTTCCCAGAGTAACATTGATAGTACCTACCGTATCTGTAGGGTGTTCCGTTATGCCGTTATGCCGACTCGTCACTGGATCGTCGCGACGAGTCAGATTTGAGTTTAAAGAATCTGAAACTGATTAAGAAGGTATGCCCGGTGAACTTGAACTAGAATTACCTTCTCGATGTGGCCACCGGGATTAATTAAAAGAATTTGGATCCTGATGATCGGGCCAGGGGAATCGATTTTGATTATTTGGGTAATTGGATAATTGGTAGCGACCTTGCCGAAAGTTTTGATTCGTTAAGTTAAGATTTTGAGGGTTTTGCCATATAACTGGCATTTGCCCTGGGGGGGGGGGGGCGTGATATGGCCCATGAGCGGTGGGTAAGACGGGTTATATGGGTAGTTTGGCACAGAGAAATTTTGATAAAATTTGGGCTAATGACCTGCATATTGATTTGTGTAAGGTTGATAGTGTTGATTGATATAAGGCAGAGGAGGATTAGAGGTCAGTGAAGGGGTGTTTACCACTCCGGATTTGTCGATCGGTTAAACCTTTCTATGAAAAGGACTAGATGCCCGTGTAGGCAGAGCAGAATTAATGTTGGAAGATTTAACTGTGGCGTTTCCTGTTGTCACATCATAAATCGAAGCCTCCTCCTTTAGTGACGTTTTGAGTTTTTCTTCGATATGTAAGGCATGCTCATATGCCTCCGATAAGTCTTTCGGATTTCACGTATCTACAATCGTGGACATTTCGCTAGGTAATCCACGTGAGAAGGAATCTGATGCGCAACCTAATATAGGTTCCATCATGTGTTTGCTTTTAGTAGCGTCGACATTCCCATCGGTACCCCGAGTGCAGTATTTCTCCTTTAGCGCTTGTTTAACCTTGCCTAATAACCCATATAGCCTATCGTGATAATCGCTAACGTTTTCCGTTTCTTTCATACGCAGGCTCACAACCTCTTGGATGTGGTATTGTTATTTTTTCTTTGCGGCGAAACGTTTTTTTAGATGAGCAATAATTTCTTGGACTGTTTGAAACGTTTTGTCCCTGACGCTTCCCCGGGCCACACTTACTAGCTGACTCAAAACTGCCTTGATATAGGCAGCTTCGGTATCCCTAGTTTCGTAGACCGTACCATTTACGAAATCTTGCAAGAGGTCTTTTAAGGGAGGACTCTTGCCGTCGAAAGTTCTGAAATGGCTCGTGGTTTGTTGCAAGGCCATGCATTGCATCATGGAAGCCATGGCCAGGGACGCGTCCGCTTGGTTAGCGATGATTGTCGGAATATTAGGGCAAATCCCAAAACCCAAATTCGTAGCGTTATCTTGAGTCTCGGTATCAGTATCGTTCTCATTCGCCATTTTGAATGTTACAGTAAATTAGATCCTACAAATTCGGATTGTCCGGATAAATTCTTCAGATAAGGCCAAGGCAATCGTTCTTACACAAGTAATTTAATTCGGCCACACAGGCATAACAAAACTCTTTTTTTTTCTGAAAGAGACAGTTGCTCTATCATAAAATCACTTATGATTCCGAATTAATACATCTTTCGAGGGAAAGAATTATCTCCTCGAATGTTTCATTTCATTTCCGGGGTAGAGGTTTCTCGAAATTATTTTTAGCATTTAAATCACGGTCTATGGCTGTTTCATACCGTTCGCGTACGCTTTTGCCTGCTTGGTGTTTTTGTTTATACACCACGGTACCTGATTTAGAGCTATCAAACATCCTTAACTCTTATTAAGTCGACAGTTCGTCTTGAGGTTAAAGTACGGTTCGTTTACGGGGCTTGTGATTTCTTAAATTGCAAACCACCTTTTGTTCGATTAAACAGCGAGTACACCCAAACAAACAAAAAGTAACAACTGAAACTCCGTGTTCGTACCACACAAAATTCAGATGCCCAGACGCTCACTGGCCATCATTCCTAAAATTCCTTGTACAACTGGGTGTTCGATGGGTATCCTAACAGAGATGACCTCGCACGTAATGATCTCGTTATTCAAATTTATCTCTACTGTTCCCACGGATGCGATCGCCAGTGATACAAGTTCGTGTATCATTATCGCGTGTCTAGTGAACCCCACTGTTAGCTCGCCTTCAGGAATGAATGTCAAAGGCGTTTTCGATGCAGGGTTATTTGGATGTTACCTCTTCGGAAAGATTGTGAATATAGCGTTATTCCGGTTGGCTCCTGATACGGTGTCGGTTCATGACAAAAGGGAGGCATTTTGAATTTGACTACTTGCTTCTGCGATTCTGATGTCGATCAAACTATTTCTTCAGTCAAAATTGATAAGGGATTAACTTATTCAAGCCCGTTGATAGGCTATGAAATTTTTTTTTTAGAATTTAATGTCAATTGAATAGAACCTTGATTGAAACTAGACCTTTTTGGTTTTTATTTTATTTCATTAATACACTTGAACTAGGCCAGTGGAGGCCTTAGTATTAGCAGTGAAAAATTATTATCATTTTTTTTATCCTCGAAAATGTCTGACTGGACCTAATCGTGGATAGAAATTTTTTTGTTTAGTAATGAAATAAATGGCCACCAAATATCCTATTTTTCACTAGAAATGTTCAACTAACTTGGACTGGCGATTTATCAGTTTTTATGATTGCAAAATTATGAATCAAAATTTGAATGTTCAAATTTTTCCCTTGTCATTCCTGAAATAAATTTGTTTTTTACATTTGCGCGGTTCGCGATTGTCTTGAGTTTTAGAGTGCTCCCTGCTCAACTAATCAGAGACTCGAATAGCGCTAAAAACTCCGCAAGATGAGTGGTCGTTCTCTTCAAAGGAATCTTGAAAATCTCGTGTATTTGAGACATGAGTACCCGATTCTATTCGTCTCTCTTAAAAAACGAGTAAGCTCACAAGTTACTCGTTTTTCCTCATTCCCGATAATCGGATATTTCAGACAGATTTTCTTGCAAATCTATTAGGCCGGTGAAGGGCATAATGATTCAGTGTATACATTTTTATTCTATTTGAAAATTACCTCTCTTTTTCCCCCTCAATACATTTTATTAGGCAAGTAAGGGCCTTAGAATTTATAGTAAGAATTTTATTACTGAATATAATCTTCACAACTAATTCAGTAGCAAAAGTCAGATGATAATTAAGATTACAATCAAAAGAAAACCTACCTTCAACTTACATTCAATCTGCAGTTTGAAATTTGAAAATGTAAAATGTGGAGCCAGGTAAGACTCATGCTTCTAGCACAAAGTTTTAGTTCGGAGCATTTAAATACATCTTTGCTTTTTGAATTGAACGCAATTTAAACTTAATATTAATTGAGAATAAAACTCATGCAACTAACACCAAATTTTGTATTCAATATTTGTAATTAACTTTCCATTGTGTTGCGAACCTTATCCAATTAAAAGAATAGGTAACGTCTTTAATGTAGAAATTGTTTACTTAAACTAGGATTCACGCTTTCCAAAAGAACATTGTGTGATTAGGAAAAATTACTCCTAGATAAATCTTTCACGGAAGCTAATTTAAATGCAGTCCATTGCCCGAGATGAAACTCATGCAAATAGCACCAAATTTCAGTCTGACTATATAAAAACTGAATTAAAGTTAGACATTCTCTGAATTTGAAATTAAAAATATAAGCCATCAATCGACATACAACTCATGCTATAGCACAAAGCTTCAATTTCAATGTGTGCAAGTTATATTTATAGTCATCCAATGGTTTAACACAATTTCAACTTAATTTTGACCAGAAATAAAACTCATGCTTTCAGCACAAAATTTGAATTCTAATTTGTTAAATTGAGTTTCAATTGCGTTATTTGATGCAAGAAAAAAAAGATCTACACATTTTTTTCGAAGAATTGTTTCTCTATTTTGCGAGATCGTTGCTTCACTCTCTTCTAAGTGAAGATGAAATACTTGCTGTTCGCTGACCAACGTTTGGAATGGGTTTGACAAAAACGATCAACAGTTTATGTGACCAAATAAAAACCCATACCCTTCGAGATTTATTTTTAACATAATGATACACCTTTTTTTCTTTAACACTTTTTAATGCTTGCCTATCACTACCACCTCTATTCCTTCAAATTAGAAACAGGACAGGCTCATAAATTCTGGGTTGAGAGAGATTTTAAAGGAAAGGATAGAAAAAACTAGTACATACCAGTCTTCACCGTCCGTATGTTCGAACGTTTCACTCTCCGCACCTTTCGTCTGTTTGCCCTTCCGTCAACCGTCTTTGATCAAGCGCCACTTAAAATTAAATTTTACTCCTTAACCGTTTCCGTGTCTCAGAAATTTTTTTGAAATGGCAACTTGATCCTTATCACTCCCGATACCGTTACCGTTTACCGTCTTTGATGAATCGCCACTAAAATTTTATTTTACTCACTAAACGTTTCCGTGTCTCAAAATTTTCTTTGAAATGGCAATTTGAACCTTACTACTCCCGATATCGTTTCCGTCTACTGGATTTCAGTTTTATTAGATAAATAAATTTTCTGTCACTAGTCGGCAAAGATTCACTTTTAATGTCTACGTCCGTCTCGTATTTAGTTATGTTCTGTCATCGTTACGATAAAATGAAACCGTCGGATGAGAAGAGAAGAAACACTTGAAACACGAGTCCGAACCACGGACGGGCAAGGGAAAAGCAGCGAAGTGTTTTTCCTTACAAACTTCTTGTTGAGGCAAGGAAGAATGAAGGACTGCGATTAATTGGTGGCACTCATCGTGGCTCGTCAGTACGTATTGCACATAAAAGTGGGGTATTTTGGTTGACTAAGGGATTCTCATGTGAGGTGGACGGCAAGACCGCGGGAACAGAAAACTGATGACTTCGGAATTGGATAACTACGAATTTTCAGCCTCGCGACTTGTTACCAAGCGCAGTGGCAGGAAATTACCTTCCCAAAATTCATAGTTCTCTTTGTGAAATAATTTAAGTTCATTTTTGCATATAACCAATTCATATTTATTTTTAAGTAGAATTTCAAAGATGTTCTTAGTGTCAATCATTTTTTTTAAACTCAATGCGTCCAGAAAAAGGGTTAAAGTCAGGTTTTAACTTGGTTGTAATGTAGCAGAGCCTCAAGCACTTCCAGATATCCTTTTGTCCTATCTGCTCTCTCTCTATTTGTAGAGAAGAAGGGGAAGAAGAAGGGGTGGAGGATAAGCTCACAAAGAGAAGCAAAATAAAGACACCAACAGAAAGTCCCAAGGTAGGAGGGGATAATGTAATAGAAAATCTGATACGGGAACTAAGATATGAAATGAATAGAGGGATAGAAGAGGTGAAGAAACAGGGGAGGGGTACGGAGGGGATGATACTGAAAGTAAAAGAGAAGTGGGAGGAGTGAGAAACTTGCTGGAAAGAGGAAAAAGAAAAAGTATGGAGTGAACTAGAAAAGATGGAGAATATACAGAGAATTAGTGAGGAGGAAAGGGTAAAGGAAATAAGGCATTTGGAGGAGAGAGTGAGTAACTTAGAATGCAGATCTGAAAGCGAAAATAATCGTGAGGGACAGGGGAGAGGGGAGGAGAAAGAAGGGGGGGAAGAGAAAGGAAAAAGAGAAACGTAGTGATAAAAAAAATGCAAGTGGAAAGCGATACGGGAAGGGAAGAGGTAGAGAAACTTATGAGAGACATAAAAGCAAATGTTAGGGTGGAGGATATAGAGGCGGTGGGCAGTAAGCTAGAAGGAAAGTCTAGGGTCTACGTCGTCAAACTAGCAAGTGATGAGGACAAGAAAGAGGTGATGATGAAAAAGAAGGAGCTCAGGGGAATAAAGAAAAGAATTGATGAAGATATGACATGAAAGGAGAGAAAGAGAAGATGGGTAATTGAAGAAAGAGCATGGGAGGATAGGAGAAGAGGGAGTAGGGTAAGAATAGGGAGAGACAGACTGTGGATAAATGAGACAGTTTGGATACGGGATGAAGAAAGGGAGGGCTTAAAAGCAGGAGAATGGTCACAGGGTACAAGGGAAGAAGAAGGGAGTAAGAAAGAGGAGGAAGTGATGGGGTTTGCAGAAGACAAGAGGAAATGTAAGAGAGGAAAAGGGGAAGAGGGGGTGAAAAGGGGATAAAAGTAGCGTTCTGGAATGTGTCAGGATCAAAAAATAAGGATAGAGGTTTCTGGAAGGAGCTAAATAAATGGGACGTAATAATGATGAGCGAAACGTGGGTTAATAAGAAGGAATGGAAGGTTCTTCAAAGGAACGTACCAAAAGGCTACATTTGGACAATGCAGGAAGCAAGAAAAGAAAATGAGAGGGGAAGGAGAATGGGAGGCATGGTGTCAGGGGTGAGGAAAGAACTGGTAATAAAACGGAAAGAAGGACATAATGAGCCAGATATGGAGGGTACTATAGTCAGGAGAATAAAAGTGGGGAGAGTAAAAGTGGACGTGGTGTGCGTGTACAGAAGAAGAGGAGAAGAGGATGGGTGGAAAATAATAAAAAGATGGATGGAGGAAAAAAAGGAAGAGCTCGTGTTGATATGGGGTGATCTAAACGCATGGACAGGGGAATTGGAGGGAGAAGTGTTTGATGAGGAAAATGAAACACATATCAGAAAATCGAAACACCGAGAAGTAGACAGAGAAGGCAAAATACTCTTGAATATGGTCGGAGAAGCATGATGGTTCATATGTAACGGAAATATAAGAGGAGATATAGAGGGGGAGTTGACGTTCGTAGGAAAGGGAGAAACAGTGATTGATTACATCCTGGCTGAAGAAAGGATAAGAAAGATCATAGATAAAATGGAAGTTGGAAATGAGAGAGGTTCGGAACATTTCCCGGTAATTGCGACTCTAAAAAGCGAAGGAGGGAAGAGAGGTAGAAGAGAAAGAAATAGGGTGACAGTGGATAATTCTAAGATGGGTAGATGGGGAGAAGAAAAACTTAGAGAATACAAAGAAAAGATGGAGAATGGGACTGAAGTAAATACACAGGAGGAAGATGTGGACAGTTTGGTAGCAAAGTTAAGGGAAAGGATAGAGGTGATAAAGAGAGAGATAAGGCCGCAAGAGGTGCAGGATGGGAAAAAGAAAGGATGGTGGGATGCGGAGTGTAGAGAGAGTGAGGAAAATATGAGGAAGTATCTAAAAAGATGGAGAGAGGGAGAGCTGGAGGAAAAAGAATACACTAAAAGGAAAAAATTGCATGAGAAGTTATTGGACGAAAAGAGACAGGAGGCAAAAAACAGATATAAGGAAGAGGTAGAGAAAGCGGTAAGGGAAGGTTGGGGGTGGGAAATAATAACCAGGGAAAAAGGAAGAAGGAAAGGTGTAAATGAAGAAATTGAGATGAGTGAATGGTCAGAGTATTTTAAGAAGCAGTTAGGAGGAGTAGAGAATATGGTAAGAGGAGAAGGCAGAAAAAGAGTGGAGGAGGAGGATGCAGAAAATGAGATAAGTAGAGTGGAGGTAAAGGAGGTGATAAAAAAGCTCAAAAAACATAAGGCTACAGGAGAGGATGGCATAGAAAACGAGGCTCTGAAATATGGAGGAGAGGGGGTGCAGGAAGAGTTATGGAGAATATGTAATAAGGTGTGGAAGGGAGAAGGGTGGTCAAAAGAATGGAGAACAGGTTTGGTAGTACCAATAATCAAGAGAGGAGAGGGTAAAAAGACTGAGGAATACAGAGGAATTACACTTATCTCGACGGGATATAAAATTTATGTAGAAATAATAAAGAAAAGGCTAGAAAGACAGGTAGAGGAGGAAGGGATTATACCACATAACCAGACGGGCTTCAGGAAAGGGATGGGAACAATCGACAATGTTTTCGCATTTAACTACCTGGTGAGCAGGAATATAGGGAGGAAGAAGGGAAAGTTGATAGCACGGTTTGTGGATTTTAAAGCAGCGTTTGATTCGGTAAATAGGAAGGTGCTCTGGGAAACCCTAGAAGAGCGGGGAGTGGACAAAGGGTTAAGAGAAAGGATCAAGGAAATTTTCGTGGAAACCAGAGCGAGGGTGAGAGTAGGAACACAAAAAGGAGAGCCTTTCTGGACGGGAAGAGGAGTCAGGCAAGGTTGTCCACTCAGTCCGCTTTTATTTAGTATCCTGTTGTCAGACCTAGAAGAGGAGTGAGAAAGGAAGGGTAAGGGCGGCGCGATCCTGGGTAATAGTAAAATATACTCTCTCGCGTATGCAGACGATATAGTTTTGTTTCCGGAAGAGGAAGGAGGATTGAAGCTAATGATGAGAGCTTTCGAAGACTACGTGAGAGAGAAGGATCTAACGGTAAATGTAGGAAAAACCAAAATAGTTTATTTCAGAAATAGGAAAAGTAAAATAGAATATGAATGGAAGATAAGTGGCGAGATTGTAGAACTAGTCGAGGAGTTCTGCTTCCTAGGTTTTTGGTTTGAATCTGGGGGAGGAAATGAGTTGCAGGTAAAAAAGAGGCTTGAGAGTGCGAGCAAAATAATGGGACAAGTGTGGGGTATAGGTAAGAGAAGATTCAAGGATGACTGGAAGACGAGAGTTTGGATGTTTGACGTGTTAGTGTGGTCAGTAATGAGCTATGGAGTAGAGATTTGGGGATGAAGGGAATACAAAGGGATAGAAAGTGCACAGGAAAGGTTCTTGAGATGGATAATGGGAGTGAGTTGGTGTTGTCCAGGGTATATGTTGAGAGAAGAACTAAGTAGAGAGAAAATGGTAATAACGCAACTAAAAAGGGGGGAGGGGAGTAAGATAGCGCAAGCATGTCCGAGGAAAATCCAAATGAGAGAGGAGAGGGGCAACATGGAGCAATCGAAATGGGAGGTGGGCAGAATGCAGATGAAAAGAAAATGTGTGTTAGGAGAGGCAAATAGAGAGTGGCAGCAGGTAGAGCAGGACATGATTGTAGAACAGAAAAAAGAGAGATGGGATAAAATCGTGAGGTCAAGATATAATAAATGGTATAGGGTAGTTAAGGGCAAAACAGAGCCAGAATATCTGAAGAAGGTAAAAAAAGAGAGCAAATGGAACCGAGTGATCAGGTTCAGAATGGGTGAAGGGATGAGGGAATGCAGATATTGGGAGAATGAAGAAGAGAGAGCATGCAGAGTGTGTGGCTATGAACTGGAGACGTGGGAGCACGTGTTGGAGAGATGCACAGGGGATGAAACGGGAGGAGAGAGCATGAATGATAGAGTAAGATGGATTTTGGATGAAAATGGTCAAGGTGAGAAAGGCATGAGAAATCTGGAAGAACTAAGAGGCAGGGCAGGTGGCAGGGGTAAGGGCTGAGCCAATAGGGGACTTCAAGAAATGAAAGTTAAAGATGTAGAGTCGGAAATTAAAATTGTGAGCTGAATGTGGCTCAGGCGAGAGGAAACGGAAGCCCCTGGAGGCACGATTAAGAGCATAGGATAGGCATAGTTGTAAAGTGGAATTAAGACGTCGAATTTGTAGTAGTAAGGTAATATTAAGTAGTCAGTAAGCTATTTTTGTAAACGATGTACAGGAAACGGAGCCCTCAAACCCGTAAAAGGGAGAGTAAATAAACATACATACATACATACATGATTAATATATATGTATACATAGTAAAGATTATTCCTTCTCTTACCTGCTCAGCATTTTATTCCGAGCATCCCAGGTGTTGCTTGATAGCACTAGTGTCACTGGATGTTGGGTTACGAGTTAATAAAGCTAAAATTAAAATGATTGTTCTAATTCCAAGGAGGCTTGTTACACAATTGATTTCAAATTAAAATTATTTTACAATTAAAATAAAATTGTAAAAATGAATATAAATATAAGTTTTCCAACATTCTGAACAAAAATTTCGAAATACTTTCTAAGATTTCAGATATTGCAAATTAAAATTTGAACAACAAAAGAAAACATTTTGAACCGAATAGTTTAATTTTCGAGCAAAAAAGGTTACTTCTCAACAAAAAATGTGATAATTGCTGTATCAATAAAAAAATTATTTTAAATGAAAAACTGTTGAATTTAACTTTAGAAAAAAAGAATTTTCAACAAAATAAACAAATTTTCAAGTAAAAACGATCTTCAGTCAAGAAAGAAGGGAAATTATAACCAAATTATAATTTAAGGCAAAAAATAATTTTCAATACAGGATACAAATTTAGAATAACTATTTATTTTTTAAGTTATTTATTTTTAAGGTAATAGGTATAAATATAATTTTTCTAAGATTTGTAACGCTTTTTCCAGCTCTGTGAAATGCAGAGCGAAGAACAACGCTTAAAGTGGCTTAAAGAAAATGGAAATAATAATTACCTGGATTGGTACCAGACACCTCTTCGGCTTCACTTCAAAATGTACTCGAAATCTTACATGTTACTCTTCTGATAAAAATTTTCTAGCTCACGGAGAGAAGTTCGTGGGGGCGAGAAAACATTATGAAACTGAATTTAAACAAGTTTAAGTGATCAATTTATTGAGAAAATATGTGAAGAAAAATTTCTGAGGTTAAGAGTAAGTTAATAGCCAAGTAGCCTGAAGGGCTTGACATGATATTTAACAAAGTGAAAGAGTTTTCAATTTTATTACACGAATAAGCTTAACACTAGGATGAAGAAGCTTAACACTTCCCGAATTGGCTTAAACTAACATCACTAAAGAAAAGACGCGTACAAAATTCTCATGGCGTCATGCCGGAAGGGATGCGCGTCATTTTAAAACGAATTCTAATTTTCTGGCATCATACCTCAAACTTAAATCGTAATACTTTGCAATGCACTATATCCTAAACTAAAAAAAAAGCTAACGCTAAATACACAAGACCTGGAGGAAATACATACTTGCGTATTGACGCCTACCTCGATTCAGGAAGATTCGCCTTCTTCAAGATATCAGCTAGGCCAAGCGTGGCACAAGAAGATCCAAGCAAAGGGAATCTCAATCGAACGTCACTAATCTATTACGTCGATGACCGACACTAGACTGTCGTGTATTTCGCTCGGCTTTCCCACTTCTCTCAGTCCCGCCCGAATCCTCTGCCGTCAGCTGCTGCCTTCTTTAACGTGGAATCCGGTGGCCGTTTGTGAGAGTTGACTGGGTGTCCCTCTGTAGCAGGCCGGCTCAAATATTTGGCAAGATGGCTACGCTAGTTTGTTTTGACAGGTGCCGAGCCGAGCATGGCCCGGTATGTCGTGATTTTTAAAATAATCTCGAATAAAGTGGGTTATTATCGGGCCGGGTGGTATTGGTAGGCAGCCCCATTGTCAATGAATAGTGCACCGGATAGTGGATGTTCTGTTGGTCATCTGTACGACAGCGCATGTTGAATGGTGCGAAGGTTTTTAGATAGTATGGGACAGTGAGGAATACTTCCGTGAATGAAGACAGGATGCAGGTCCCTAGTTACGGTGGACCTCCAGGTACCTATTTATCCTAAGTTTAAGTAACCAGTAACAAGTGATTTGAATTCTTTTTTGAATAAAAAAAAATAAAAAAAGGAAATATGTGAACCTAACCTCACTTGGCTCTAATGACACTAATGACACACAACACACCTCCTCACTCACTCCTTATTAATCTAGTTTGAGCTAGTGTTGGCCATAGGTGACTTCGCGATTTTAGATTTTATTGTTAAATTCATTCAATCTGGGGAGGATCCATAACGATTGGCCGGCCACAACGTTACAGATTCTTAAGAAAATTTTCAAAGATTTTTGAATATTTCTGTATGTCCATAAAAATTTCAACAAAAAATATAAGTTTTAACTAAGCAGTTGAATTTTCAACCAAAAAAGCTGAATTCTCAACTAAAAACGTAATAATTGCTATTCAAATGCAAAAAATTCAATTTTTGATTCAAAAAAATTGAAATTAACTTTCAAACAATGCAATTTCAACCAAATAAATAAATTTTCGAATAAAAAAAAATACTGAAGAAAAAAGAAAAGTTTCAACAAACTTATAATTGAGGGCGAAAAAGATTTTTGTATAAAAATCAGAATTTTGAATAATAATTTCTTGACTATTTTTTCTGCTTATTTTCAGTTTATATACATTAAATTTTCATATAGAGATCTTGACAAAATTTCGTAAAATTTTTCAATATTTCAGATATGTAAAATAAAAACTTCAACAAAAAATATAATGATCAAAGCAAACACTAACTGAGATATTTCTATCATTTTATTTCTGAAATCTAGTCCATTAGGTCAGACATGGTACACGAATGTCGCAAAATTTTAAAAATGGCCAACCATTCACAAGAATTTTTAAAATAAAAATCAATGTGTATCATATTCAAACAAAACTAAGGAATATTTATAGAAGGTATTGATATTTTTAATTTTTGAAATGAATTCATACTGAGTACAGTTTTTATATGAAATTTTACAGCGTTTTTTTGTACCATTGTTGACCCTATCAGAGCGGAATCAAGGAAAAATATTCTGCAAATATGTTCACTAGTTATAAAAATACTACAAAGCCTTACCTTTCAAATTATTTGTTCTTTAAAAATCAAGAGATATTTCTTTATAAAATAAATTTTGTTAAATTTATTTTACAATTAATCATAATTAATTTCCCATTACAATTATTTCACAATTAAAATAAAATTGTGAAAAATGTTGTAATGTTGTGATAAATGTTTTAAAACATTGAAGGTGTTATGAAGTTTTTATATATTAAGAAAGCATATGAGGTCAAGTTAATCATTTTTTTGCTTTTTCTCTTATCAGACATGAGTATTAGGGTGTGCCAAAAAAAGTGAATTTTAGAATTTCATACCTGCCTAGGAGTCAAATTATTCCTAAGCGTAATACAACCCTACTCCTTCTTTAAAAATTTTTTTAAACAACTATTAGATGTGCGACTCGCATTGTTAGTTCTTATGGTGTTTTCGTCATTTTAACATGGGGAAATATTTTTTTTTTTTAACTTCAAATTTAAACCACTTAATGTTTACCGATATTACTTCTATTGGAGATATCGTTTAATCATAGACTGAAAATGGATTTTCTAATATAATCTCTTCAAAAACTTGAAATTATAATGATGAAACTGACCATTAAAAAAAGCTATTTATGATTAAAAGTAACAAATATCATGAACTTTGCGAAAATTTTAAACATACTTGAAAGTTTATTTTACTTTCAAACTTGTTACCTCATATTCTTCATGGATTTAAGAATAAGATTTGAAAATCTGAACTTGATTAATAAATATTTAGTTAGGGTAACTTATGAATGAACAGAATAAAGTATTCACGATTTCTTGCTTCGAGCAGTAGTTGAGAACCTTCTCTATTGTACTAAGGCCACGGTGGTTATGGTGCAATTCTGCATTGAAGAATAACGCCAGGTTATATTATTGGCAGAAGTTCGAGTGACAGTCTAACACTGACTTATTAAAATTTTGATTGTTCCTAACAGTAGGCATCAAGGGTTTTTAAAATAAAATAACATTTACAAAATATTATTCTTTATTAGAATAATTTGCTATTCATGGTCATTTTGAAATATTTACAGATTTCTATAAATTGAAGAGTAAGCGAATAAAATGCGATACATCCAATCCAGATAATGGTAGAATTAAACGTCACAAAAGGTGTCCGCCCACCATTGATTATTTCTGAGATTCTTTAACAGGACCGCTGCTGCACTCTCAGGCTACCCAGGGTCGCTCGGGTTCTCAACTTCTAACGATTGGAAAATTTATAATGAATAATTCAAACGCGAGTCGCACTATCTAATAGTTGTTAAAAAAATTTAAAAAAAGGAGTAGGGTCGTATTACGCTTAGGAATATTCTGACTCCTAGGCAGGTATGAAATTAGAAAATTCACTTTTTTTGGCACACCCTAAGGAGTATACAGTAAAAATGTGACTGGTTACAGAAATAATGTTGGTCAAACCACTACCCCTTTCCAATGTCTCGTGGGGGGTTGGAAGGCAAATCTGTGACTCGTTACAGAAATAATGTTGATCGAACCCCTATCCCTTTTCAACGTCTTGTGGGGGGCGGAAAGGCACCCCTGTCACTGGGTACAGAAATAATGTTGGTCAAACCCCTACCCCTTTGCAACGTCTCGTGGGGAGCGGAAAGGCACCCCTGTGACTGGTTACAGAAATAATGTTGGTCGAGCCCCTACCCCTTTCTAACTTCTCGTGGGGTTGGAAGGGCACCCCTGTGACTGTTAACAGAAATGATGTTGGTTAAACCCCAACCACTTTTCAACGTCTCGTGGGGGGCGGAAAGGCACCCCTGTGACTGGTTAAAGAAATAATGTTGTTGAAACCCCTACCCTTTTTCAACATAATCAGGGGGGGGGGGGGGAACGCACCCCTGAGACTTCTTACAGAAATAATGGTGGTCTAACCCCTATCCTTTTCCAACGTCTCGTGGGAAGCGGAAAGGCACATCTGTGACTGGTTACAGAAATACTGTTGGTCAAACCCCTACCCTTTTCCAACGTCTCGTGGGGGACGGAAAGGCACCCCTGTGATTGGTTACAGAAATAATTTTGGTCGAACCCCTTTCCCTTTCCAACGTCTCGTGGGCGGCGGAAAGACACCCCTGTGACTGGTTACGGAAATAATGTTGGTCAAACCACTACCCTTTTGCAACGTCTCGTGTGGAGCGAAAAGGCACCCCCGTGACTGGTTACAGAAATAATGTTGGTCAAATCCCTACCCCTTTCCATCGTCTCGTGCGGGGTGGAAAGGCACGCGTGTGACTGGTAACAGAAATGATGTTGGTTAAACCCCTACCCCTTTCCAACCTCTCGTGGGGGGCGAAAAGGCACCCCTGTGACTGGTTAAAGAAATAATTTTGGTCAAATCCCTACCTTTTTCCAACGTCTTTTGGGGACGGAAAGCACCCCTGTGAGTGGTTACAGAAAAAATGTTGGGCGAACCCCTTTCCCTTTCCAACGTCTCGCGGAAAGCGGAAAGACACCCCTATGACTGGTTTCAGAAATAATGTTGGTCAAACCCCTACCCTTTTTCAACGTCACGTGGGGGGGGGGGAGGTACCCCTGTGACTGGTAACAGAAATGATGTTGGTCAAACCCCTACACCTTGCCAACGTCTCGTAGAGGGCAGAAAGGCACCCCTGTGACTGGTCACAAAAATAATGTTGGTCGAACACCTACCCCTTTCCAACGTCTCGTGAGGGGCGGAAAGGCACCCCTATGACTGGTTAAAGAAATAATGTTGGCCAAATCCCTACCCTTTTCCAACATCTCGTGAGGGGCGGAAAGGCACTCCTGTGACTGGTTACAGAAATAATGTTGGTCGAACCCCTACATCTGTCCAACGTCCTCTGGGGGGGGCGGAAAGGCACCCCTTTGACTGGTTACAGAAATAATCTTGTCAAACCCCTACCCTTTTCCAACATCTCGTGGGGGGCGGAAAGGCACCCCTGTGACTTGTTACAGAAATAATGCTGGTCGAGCCACTACCCCTGTCCAACGTCCTCTGGGGGGGCGGAAAGGCACCCCTTTGACTGGTTACAGAAATAATCTTGTCAAACCCCTACCCTTTTCCAACGTCTCGTGGGGGGGCGGAAAGGCACCCCTGTGACTTGTTACAGAAATAATGCTGGTCGAGCCCCTACCCCTTTCTAACGTCTCGTGGGGGGTGGAAGAGCACCCCTGTGACTGTTAACAGAACTGATGTTGGTTAAACCCCTACCCCTTTCCAACGTCTCGTGGGGGGCGGAAAGGCATCCCTGCGACTGGTTACAGAAATAATGTTGGTCGAACCCCTAGCCCTTTCTAACGTCTAGTGTGGAGCGGAAAGGCAACCCCCTGACTGGTTACAGAAATAATGTTGGTCAAACCCCTACCCCTTTCCATCGTCTCGTGCGGGGTGGAAAGGCACGCGTGTGACTGGTTATAGAAATAATTTTGGTCAAACCCCTACCCTTTTCCAACGTCCCTTGGGGACGGAAAGCACCCCTGTGACTGGTTACAGAAATAATGTTGGGCGAACGCCTTTCCCTTTCCAACGTCTCGTGGGGAGCGGAAAGGCACCCCTATGACTGGTTTCAGAAATAACGTTGGTCAAACCCCTACCCCTTTCCAACGTCTCGTGGGGGGTGGGGGAGGTAACCCTGTGACATGTAACAGAAATTATGTTGGTCAAACCCCTACACCTTGCCAACGTCTCGTAGAGGGCAGAAAGGCACCCCTGTGACTGGTTACAAAAATTATGTTGGTCGAAACCCTACCCCTTTCCAACGTCTCGTGGGGGGCGGAAAGGCACCCTTGAGACTTCTTACAGAAATGATGTTGGTCAAACCCCTACCCTTTTCCAACGTCTCGTGGGAGGGCGGAAAGGCACCCCCGTGACTGGTTACAGAAATAATGTTGGTCGAACCCCTACCCTTTTACAACGTCTCGTGGGGAGCGGAAAGGCACTCGTGTGACTGGTTACAGGAATAATGTTGGTGGAACCTCTACCCATTCCCGGCGTCTCGTGGCGAGCGGAAAGGCACCCCAGTGACTTGTTACAGAAATAATGTTGGACGAACCCCTATCCCTGTCCAACTTCTCGTGGGGAGCGGAAAGGCACTTCTGTGACTGGCTACATAAATAATCTGGTCAAACCCCTACCGTTTTCCAACGTTTCGTGGGGGGCGGAAAGGCACTCCTGTGACTGGTTACAGAAATAATGTTGGTCAAACCCGTACTCCCTTCCAAAGTCTCGTGGGGGGCGGAAAGGCACTCCTGCGACTTGTTACAGAAATAATGCTGGTCGAGCCTCTACCCCTTTCTAACGTCTCGTGGGGGGTGGAAGGGCACCCCTGTGACTGGCAACAGAAATGATGTTGGTCAAACCCGTACTCCCTTCCAAAGTCTCGTGGGGAGCGGGAAGGCACCCCTGTGACTGGTTGAAGAAATAATGTTGGTCCAATCCCTACCCTTTTCCAACGTCTCTTGGGAGCGGAAAGGCACCCCTGTGGCTGGTTGCAGAAGTAATGTTGTTGAAACCCCTACCCTTCTCCAACGTCTCGTGGGGGGCGGAAAATCATCCCTGTGACTAGTTACAGAAATAATGTTGGTCAAAACACTACCTCTTTCCAACCTCTCGTGGGGGGTTGAAAGGCACCCCTGTGACTGGTAAAAGAAGTGATGTTGGTCAAACCCCTACCCCTTTCCAACGTCGTGTGGGGAGCGGAAAGGCAAATCTCTGACTGGTCACAGAAATAATGTTGATCGAACCCCTATCCCTTTTCAACGTCTCGTGGGGGGCGGAAGGGCACCCCTGTGACCGGTTACAGAAATAATGTTGGTCAAACCCCTAAGCCTTTGTAAAGTCTTGTGGGGAGCGGAAAGGCACCCCTGTGTCTGGTTACAGAAATAATGTTGGTCGAGCCCCTACCCCTTTTCAACGTCTCGTGGGGGGTGGAAGGGCTCCCCTGTGACTGTTAAGAGAAATGATCTTGGTTAAACCGCTACCCCTTTCCAGCGTCTCGTGGGGAGCGGAAAGGCACCCCTGTGACTGGTTACAGCAATAATGTTGGTCGAGCCCCTACCCCTTTCCAACGTCTCGTGGGGGGTGGAAGGGCACCCCTGTGACTGTTAAGAGAAATTATTTTGGTTAAACCCCTACCCCTTTCCAACGTCTCGTGGGGGGCGGAAAGGCACCCCTGTTACTGGTTAAAGAAATAATGCTGGCCAAATCCCTACCCTTTTCCAACGTCTCTTGGGGACGGAAAGGCACTCCTGTGACTGGTTACAGAAATAATGTTGTTGAAACCCCTACTCTTTTTCAACATTCTCATGGGGGGCGGAAAGGCACCCCTGAGACTTCTTACAGAAATAATGTTGGTCGAACCCCTACCCCTTTCCAACGTCTCGTGGGGGATGGAAAGGCACCCCTGTGACTGGTTGCAAAAATAATGTTGGTCGAACCCCTACCCTTCTCCAACGTCTCGTGGGGGGCGGAAAAGCATCCCTGTGACTAGTTACAGAAATAATGTTGGTCAAACCACTAACCCTTTCCAACGTCTCGTGGGGGTTTGAAAGGCACCCCTGTGACTGGTAACAGAAGTGATGTTGGTCAAACAACTACCCCTTTCCAACGTCTCGTGGGGAGCGGAAAGGCACCCCTGTGACTGGTTACAGAAATAATGTTGGTCGAAACCCTAACCCTGTCCAACGTCCTCTGGGGGGGCGGAAAGGCACCCCTTTGACTGGTTACAGAAATAATATTGTCAAATCCCTACCCTTTTCCAACGTCTCGTGGCGAGCGAAAAGGCACCCCTGTGACTTGTTACAGAGATAATGTTGTTTGAACCCCTATCCCTTTCCAGCTTCTCGTGGGGAGCGGAAAGGCACATCTGTGACTGGTTACAGAAATAATCTGGTCAAACCCCTACCCTTTTCCAACGTCTCGTGAGGGGCGGAAAGGCACTCCTGTGACTGGTTACAGAAATAATGTTGGTCGACACCCTACCCCTGTCCAACGTCCTCTGGGGGGCGGAAAGGCACCCCTTTGACTGGTTACAGAAATAATATTGTCAAATCCCTACCCTTTTCCAACGTCTCGTGGGGGGGCGGAAAGGCACCCCTGTGACTTGTTACAGAAATAATGCTGCTCGAGCCCCTACCCCTTTCTAACGTCTCGTGGGGGGTGGAAGGGCACCCCTGTGACTGTTAACAGAAATGATGTTGGTTAAACCCCTACCCCTTTCGAACTTCTCGTGGGGGGCGGAAAGGCATCCCTGCGACTGGTTACAGAAATAATGTTGGTCGAACCCCTAGCCCTTTCCAACGTCTTGTGTGGAGCGGAAAGGCAACCCCGTGACTTATTACAGAAATAATGTTGGACGAACCCCTATCCCTGTCCAACTTCTCGTGGGGAGCGGAAAGGCACATCTGTGACTGGTTACATAAATAATCTGGTCAAACCCCTACCTTTTTCCAACGTTTCGTGGGGGGCGGAAAGGCACTCCTGTGACTGGTTACAGAAATAATGTTGGTCGAACCGCTACCCCTTTCCAACGTCTCGTGGGGGATGGAAAGGCACCCCTGTGACTGGTTACAAAAATAATGTTGGTCGAACCCCTACCCCTTTCCAACGTCTCGTGGGGAGCGGAAAGGCATCCCTGTGACTGGTAACAGAAATGATGTTGGTTAAACCCTTACTCCTTTCCAAAGTCTCGTGGCGGGCGGGAAGGCACCCCTGTGACTGGTTGAAGAAATAATGTTGGTCCAATCCCTACCCTTCTCCAACGTCTCTTGGGTGCGGAAATGCACCCCTGTGACTGGTTGCAGAAGAAATGTTGTTGAAACCCCTACCCTTCTCCAACGTCTCGTGGGGGGCGGAAAAGCATCCCTGTGACTAGTTACAGAAATAATGTTGGTCAAACCACTAACCCTTTCCAACGTCTCGTGGGGGGTTGAAAGGCACCCCTGTGACTGGTAACAGAAGTGATGTTGGTCAAACAACTACACCTTTCCAACGTCTCGTGGGGAGCGGAAAGGCACCCCTGTGACTGGTTACAGAAATAATGTTGGTCGAATCCCTACCCTTTACCAACGTCTCTTGGGGGGCGGAAAGGCACCCCTGTGACTCGCAAGAGAAATGATTTTGGTCAAACCCATACCCCTTTGCAACGTCTCGTGGGGAGTGGAAAGGCACATCTGTGACTTGTTACAGAAATAATGTTGGTCGAACCCCTATCGCTGTCCAACTTCTCGTGGGGAGCGGAAAGGCACATCTGTGACTGGTTACTTAAATAATCTGGTCAAACCCCTACCTTTTTCCAACGTTTCGTGGGGGGCGGAAAGGCACTCCTGTGACTGGTTACAGAAATAATGTTGGTCGAACCGCTACCCCTGTCCAACGTCTTCTGGGGGTGCGGAAAGGCACACCTTTAACTGGTTACGGAACTAATCTGGTCAAACCCCTACCCTTTGCCAACGTCTCGTGGGGGGCGGAAAGGCACTCCTGCGATTTGTTACAGAAATAATGCTGGTCGAGCCTCTACCCCTTTCTAAAGTCTCGTGGTGGGTGGAAGGGCACCCCTGTGACTGGCAACAGAAATGATGTTGGTCAAACCCTTTCTCCTTTCAAAAGTCTCGTGGCGGGCGGGAAAGCACCCCTGTGAATGGTTACAGAAATAATGTTGGTCGAACACCTATCCCTTTCCAACTTCTCGTGGGGGGGTGGAAGGCACCCCTGTGACTGTTAAGAGAAATGATTTTGGTTAAACCCCTACCCTTTTCCAACGTCTCTTGGGGACGGAAAGGTACCCCTGTGACTGGTTACAGAAATAATGGTGTTGAAACCCCTACCCTTTTTCAACATTCTCATGGGGGGCGAAAAGGCACCCCTGAGACTTCTTACAGAAAGGATGTTGGTCAAACCCCTACCCTTTTTCAACGTCTCGTGGGTGCGCAGAAAGGCACCCCTGTGACTGGTTACAGAAATAATGTTGGTCGAA